>OVAX01000626.1:6815-71075 GCA_900406405.1 Lepidium africanum
AGAAAAAAAAAAAAAAAAAAAAAAAAAAAAACTCTTTATTTATACTATGTCAATTATGGACAGGTAAGTCTCAAGACCTCCCTCTTTCCAGGATTCAGAAAGAGGGCTTAAGCCCTAGACCTCTACCTCATGTGTTGTTGCCTACACCAGGATTAGGGAAAGACAGTGTTACAGGAACATACAAGTTAATCTGGTTACAAGATAACTCTTGGAACAAAATCTCAACATGCGAGGTTTTCGATTTCAAGGTGAAGCAATGGAGTTACATGACAAGTGATACGCCTTATAATATATACCCAGACGAAAAACCAGTATCTGTAAAAGGATGGGTTTATTGGTTAACTACAAATAAGACAATTCTTGCTTATGATATTCACAAAGAGACGTTTCGAGTCATTAGACATAAGATACTTTCTGAGGCATTTTGTCATGAACTAATTTCTATTTTCAGTCTAAATGATGGTATTTGGGTTACAGTTCTGAAAGGGAATTTGTTTGGTGTACAACAATTTTGGAGGTCAAAATTGCTTTGGACTTGGACTGAAAATTTGAGAAGATGGCCTCCATTGACTTCTACACTTATATATGTCCTGAGATTATTCCCAATGATGCAGTTTTGCTGCCATTTCTCACAATTGTGGCTACTTCAAAGGACACTAAGAGTGTGTTTTTCACAAGAATCGATTCCTACAAGCTCGTTCATTTCCTTCCTCACCAAACTTCTTATTTTGTTTTTCTTGGTGTGGATATGACCATTCCTTACTTTCAGAGTTTAGACTTTCCATTATGACTTAATTTTTGATTTTAATTATATTGTTATCGTTACTCTGTAATTGAAACTCTTTCTAGATTCCCTGCATTATTTCCCTTTAATTTAACATTTGATTATTGATTTGATTGATATAAGACACGCCAACTTCATTTTCTAGGTAGCTTACGTGAAAAGTAAGCTAGACTAGATTATAAATTTAATGCAAAATCTTTTGAAGCTATACCATTTTTGCTTCTTATAGATCATGCTCTCATTTCATTCTTTAGCAATTTTACAAGGCACAACCGCAAGAGAAAGCAATATTTTTTCTAACTCTTACCAGAATAATTCATCACAAGAAGACAAAGCATTTATTTTGTTTAACCAAGTCTGCATTTACAACAACCATTTGATGTCCCTATGCAGTTTTGATTACTCTCTTGAGTTTCTTTAGAGACCACAATACAATCTCTATCACCTTCTTGGCCATCATCAATTTGACTAACTGCCTCAGCTGTTGTATGTGACTCTGGTTGAGAAGAAGCTTCTTCATTAGAGTTTTCTGTGGAAGAGACAAGCTCAGGGCTTTGATGGGATTGTTTGGGGATAAGAGAGAGACGACAAAGAGGGCAAGTTGTGTGTGAAGTGAGCCAAAGATCAATACATTCCATGTGAAAAGTGTGCCCACATGTTGGCATTTGTTGAAGCTTTTCATCTGCTTGGTAGTCCCCAAGACACACTGAACATCTGTTTTCAAGTCAAATGTCAAATCAGGTGATTATTTCTTTATGTTTTCTGGCTGTTCAAGCAAACAAACAAAAACTCTCAGGTTTCTTGAGGATAATATTCATCTTTATGTATGTGGCCCATAATAAAACGAGATTAAAGGATTCTTCTATATTCTGTATAAGTTATACAATCTACAAACTCATAAGAACTCCTCTAGATTACTTAATCTACAAACTAAAACTTGCATCACCCCTGTGTGATCCTGTTTATCTTTTTTCCAACAATTAGATTGATAAAAACCAATGACATAACCTAAAACTCTCCCAAAACCCCAAACTATATCATGTGGGTTAGGAAAACAACCAATATATATTTAACCACTTGACCGAAGAAACTTCTTCAATCTCGTTTATGTCCAATCCCAAAAAAAGCAAAATTTTCATTTATGTTTCCTGTTTCCAATTTCCAACTTTGGACTAATTAATATCAAACAATAAAGTATTGAACTTTCTACCAACAAAAAATCTTTTTTTTTTTGTCACGAGAAAGGTAAAAAAATATCTAAAATCCAGCTGGGAAATGAAAGAACTCACAGTGACTCTTTAACGGAGAAACTCTCCTTGAATATGACAACAGGAAGCATCTCTCTCAATTCTTTGCTCAGCCCTAATTCAGCCTGTTCATATTTGAGCCAACAATTGAAGATAAGAGAAAATGTTTTAAATTAACCAAAAGAAACTAAGTCAAGATTTTGTAGTTATACCATAGAGAGATTGTTGTTGTTGTTGGTGGTGTGGAATAAGGAACCACCACGCATTCCGAGAGAAGACCAATCGATGTTACTGTTGTTTCGACGAAGGTAAAGAACGTAAAGGACGAAGAGGACAATGAATGTGAAACAAATGGGAATGGAGAAGATAAAAGCTTGGTACAGTTTGAGCTTTTGATCACCCTCAATTGAGTTTGATGATTGTGGAATTGGGTTTTGGTTTGGGTCACTGTAAGACATCTTCAAATCCTCACTCTTGCAATGAGACAAACTCCAATGAAAAAAACAGACAATTCTGTCTTTAGTTGGGGGTTGTCTGAGAAAACAAAGAGATGGAGAAATATGAGACAGAGAGAGAACCAGAGATTCTGAAGATTCTTGGTGGAGATGAAACAATGGTGATAAGATGAGAGAGAGAGAAAGAGATTCAGGTGAAGTAGTCAGGTGTTAGTAAAAGTCATATGTTCGTGTTATCTATTTATTTTATTTAAAGGAAAGTGTCAGAACAAAATGAAATTAATTGAAAGTAAGAATTTTTTTTTTTTTTCGGTCTAAAAAGGATTTATTTTGAAATATGGAATATTTACACACCCACTTATCATGAATTGAAAGTTGAAACTGTTAGCCTAGGTAGTAGAAACTGAGCAAAATGCCATTTGATAGAAGTTTTAAAAATTTTATTTTTAATATTCAGAGAAATGACAGAAAAGTAATGCATGCATGTTTTGTTTGTTTCTGTTTTTTACTTAATTTTCCTTCTTCTTTTTTTGTAACAGTACTATTTTTGACAATAACATAATTTATAAATTTTTAGAGCTTAGCTAATAAAGGAATATAATGATTTCGTTGGAGTTACCTAAACTGATACTATAGTTGTAGTCAACTCAATGAGCTGGGTTTGAGTTTAAGTGAGTAGGTCCGTGGTGATTTGGTGTAGGACAAAGCTTGTGGTGGTGAGGAAATGTCATAGAAGTTGTCGCAAGGAAAATATCACATGATTAATAATCTAAACTAAGAATCTTCATGTTCATGTAAATCAATAATCTAAAATTGAATTCAGGTGTCGAAAATGTAGAAATGGACATTAACCGCTTCATTTGCTCCAATAACTAACTAGTTTTAAAACAACCAAAAAATAATTTCAATCATATAATTTATTTTGAATGATTGTTGGAATCACTCAAGATCAAATGAGTCGGAATCCGAATCACCATTACAATAAGATTCAGTATGAGTTGTGATAATTTTTCATTTCTTTCTAATTAATATGCATTTAACGAAACATCAATTATTTGATATAAAAATAAGTACACACATATTTTGAAAAAAAAGTAACAACAAAGATTGATATCGACTGGATCTTGGTTTGTAAGGAGAGCTGGTAAAGCCTTGGAGATTTTGTAAAATTTATCTTTTTCTTCGAGCGTATATAAATTTTCTCTTTTTCTTAGGTGAAAATAAATTGATAAAAAACAGAGAAAAACAAAAAAAGAAGAAGTGAGAGATTAGAAGATGCAGCCAATGCGACTCGCACTGCAATTGGTATTTATTAATGTGTTAGTTAGTGTCACCAACATCTCAAAGATCAACCATAGACTTATATAAACTTCGAATTATTTAATATCAAAATGCTTAATTTAATAAACAGAATATATACAGAATATTCAGATTTGGATGATGAATACATCAGCTTTGATCACTCCCATGGACGCGGAGATTCGCAGATTTGCCTTCTCGCTCTGCTTTTAAGTTTTGTCAACGCATCTTGTACCTTGTTGGTACGAACCAAGAGACATTTTTGCTAGATTCTTTTCTATTTTTTTGACATCATCATTGTTGTCAACTTCCAAAGTCAATGGTTTTTGTTTTGAATTCCTCTAAATTGTTATCCAATTAAGAAGAGTTATATAGCTCAAGAGGACATGGTTTACTCTCAAATTTTCTTCAGTTGCACAAATTTAGGGATGGATATATTGGTTATTTTCGGTTTTGGTTTAGTTAAATTTCGAACTGAGATCAGTATAACTAGGTTTGTGTGTGGTTCGAATAAGTTTTGGTTTGATTGATTTGGTTTTAGTATATATATATATATATATTTTTTTTTTTTGTCGATAATGAGTAATAATTGGCCGGCCCAATAGCCAAGTTCCTCCATGATGTAGGCGGTGGGACTCGATCCCTGTATGTGCAAGTGCGTTTGCCATTTAGTAGATTTACCGCCGGCCACTGGACTAAAGGCAATTGGCGTTTTAATATAGTTCAAAAAATGAAACTAGTCAACTACTAAAAGGATTTAAAATTGCATATAAATCTAGTGTTATTTAATTATGTAATTTATAGTTATTTAAAAATTATAGTTATATTCTATTCAATAATTTTAAAGTTCTATTAAATGTTTAAGTGTTATCAAACTTTTAAGATGGTTTCCATGACGATGTCATCTGAATGGAGTCGAACAATATGTTACCTTAAAATTGGTAAGAATCAGTTACCAAAAAAAAAAAAAAGGTAAGAACTAAGAACCACATCCACATTTTATTTTTATGGTGTCATTTGGATAAGATTTCATATAAATTTTCTAAATACTTTACAATGTATCAAGTTTTTGTTCATTTCATTTCTTCTAATTTCACTTATTGAATAGATCAAATTATCGTCTTTTGACACCTAAGTAATAAAAGAGTTTACGCACTAAAAAACAAGCAAGGTGTTCAATTGATTCAGTTCGGTTTCAAACCAAATTGAAGAAAAACTCAGCCAAACGATTGGTATATGGATCTTGGTTTCTTTGGTTACTGATAGTTTAAAGTGTTTTTTAAGTAAGAGTGTGAGGATTTTGACAATGCAAGTATGTATTCTCTATACATTAGTCAATGTTACAATTTAAGGGCTTTGTGTTGATAAAAACATAACAGTATTGGGTTTCTAGCTCGTGTTGAATTTAAGCATCTCTCGGCTTTTGGTTCAGCTCTGTCTCCGCTCTTGTTGGTGTCTTTGGGGTCGAATTAACAGCACCAAACTTGCGGACCAGGATTTTGAAACATGGCAGCAACACAACATATAGGGTGATGAAGACAAATGGAGTTGCTACAAGCCATCCAAGTAACTGCAATAACCAATAACCATACGAGTCATATTAAAGACTTTAACTCGAGATCCGACCAGACCCGAACCCAAATTATCAGGCTTTGAGATATCTATGGTTGGGTTTGACTTCATGGGTTAACCCTAAATAAGATCATAAAAAATTGAAAAACAACATAAAACTTTTGACATTTTCCCAACTTAAAACTTCCGACAACATTTTCTATCCCTTACCTTGGGATGATCAAGGTTAGGTGACTTAGGTCTTTGTTTAATTCTTCGTTTGACCCGACATTGATCTCGACGAGGCCATGGTTCAGCTCGTTAAGTCTTTTGTCTTTCAAAGACATAAAGTAAGTTGGGCTATCTACAATATCAGGTTCTATATAGATTTGACTGAAATAGTGGCAATCAAACTTTATGTTGGAAGTTTAAGTTTGGAAAATGTCAAAAGTAGGAGGTTTATTATGGTACTTTCTCTAAAAGATTACGCTAGAGAATGCAACATGTTCCAATGGTGAAAAAGACTTACCGCATTACCAATGCTAAACAAGACTTCCTGAGAAGCTTGACCAGTGAAAACCTTTTTCAAAGCATCTGATGTCAATGGAAAATGAGGTCCGCCGGTAACTTTTTCACCAAGTCTTAGGAAAGGCACAACCAGACTTCAATGTGAAAAATATGGAAGGTACCCAATTCAGGAGAAAATGATTAAGATATTGTTTTTCGATGAAAGTGGTAAAATTTGAAAGAGTAAAATGATATAATATCTTACGATAGTTCAGCTGGAGTGGCAATGATATTAGCCAACATTACTGTTGGAGGATGACAAGCAGATCCGAGCACTGCAAAAGCTACTCCACATAGAAACACAGGAACACCTGTTTAAAAGCAAAAGTCACTTCTAATTAAGATACATTGCTATCTCAAAACGTAACAAAGCATAGAAGCTTTAAGCTTAGGAGAAATAGAAATGGTGAGAGAACGCACCGCATATCGGAAATATTCCCAATGTAATACCCAATGCGGCAGAGAACGCAAGCTGCTTAGGTTCAGTACCTCTAAGAAAATTGAAAAAAGAAAAACAAAACCAAACTCAAGTCACTTTACAAACATTACTTCAACAGAGAGAGATGCCTAAAAGATCTTTTAGGAGCTATATGAAGACAAAACGATTAAGATTGTGCCCTTAATTGTTCTTTATGATCCCTCTCTAATATCTTCCAAATTAAGAACTCAACAAGAAGCAAGATGCATAAGGCAAGCTTTTAAAGACTAAGAGATCAATGAACTAGCACATGACATCTGTCTAATTGCATAATGTGAAGCAGAATCTGAGTAACTAAACTAAGAAGTCCTAATTTCAGATCCATAAGGAGATATGATCGTACAAACGCGTATAGCGAGATAGAGAGAGTCAAAAGAAAACAAACCTACGCAAGATCTGGAGAAGAGGATCAGTGATTTTCTTATTGAACCATGCTTTCAATCTACCTTTTGATAAACCCATCACGTTTCTTCTCCAAAATCTGAGTGAAAGATTCCCTAAAGAGAGATTTCAAACAGATTCAGAGATGAACCACGATCGGGTTTTCCTGGGTATTTCAGAGGTGGTTTTCGAGTAATCGGGTCGAATATTTACCTTTAAATATTGGGCCTTAGCCCAAAAGTATAAGATCCGAAATTATTAAAGCGGGTTGACCCGACAATTTCTCTACTCCTCATAAAATCCCCTCTCTCAATTTCCTCGCCGTCGCGGGTAAATTTCTTCGTTTCCCTCCATCGTTTGATCTATCTCTTTTCTCTTGTCTGTGTGCTTTTACTATTGAAATCTTGTTGTTGCCCATAGAGTTTAGTCTCTGTATAGATCCTCGTTTCGGATACTAAAACAAAGGTATTGGCTTCTTTTTTCTGCTGATTTTCTCGACCGATTATCAATCAATCATTCTCAGTCTAGGGTCTTGGATGATGGTTTGCTAAAATATAATAAAGGTCTAAAAATTATGGTTTGGGGTCTTTTGATTTTTCTAAAAAATTCTACATATTGTTTGTTTTAATGCCTGAATTAAAACTTTCCAGTGAAAAGCTCACATTTTATTATTCTTATTGAGTTCAATGTTCTTAATGATTTGTAGGCATTGATTTTCGAATTAGTTCAACAGTAATGCTTCTCGGTGAGAATTGTGTTCATGAGACATACTACGAAGTTCTCTTGGTGAAAGAAGATGCGAGCTATGAAGAGATCCGCAATAGCTATCGTTCTGCGATTCTTCACTCTCATCCGGATAAGCTTAACAGTTCTAGTTGTAGCTCAGACGACGAGAAGTTTCTGAAGATTCAAAAGGCGTGGGAAGTTTTGAGCGACGCAGAGCTACGTGTAGTTTATGACAATGATCTTCGATCTTCGAGACACGATGGAATCACTGCTGATGAGATTAGTTTAGAAGATATGTCAATGGAGATCAGTGGAGAAAGTGAAGTTATTGATCTTTTTTATCAATGTAGGTGCGGTGATTACTTCTCTATTGATTCCACTGAGGTAGAAACAATGGGATTTGCATTGTTGAGAGATGGAGATTGTGTTCAAGTTAAGAGATTGGGTGCTTTTGTGGCATCTGTTGTTCTCCCTTGTGGATCGTGTTCTTTAAAAACTAGAGTTTGGATTAATTCGGATATGAAGATTCCACTCCAGGATGACCAATTGTGAGCAATGTACGTAGATTATGGTTCAGGATGATACTTTTCTGTGGGCTGATTCAGAGTTGAGGAATCCCTATTCAAGGTGATCTCTTTAGACCGACTTGACCATCACCATGGGGTTCAGACAGGAGGAATGGTGGTTGAGGATGAATTATTGTTGACTGTGTGGATAGATTTATATAGGAAATTCTTGTGGCCAATGTGATCTTGGTTGGTTCTGATTAAGAAATTTTCATGTTGTGACCATCGTACTCATTATATTCTAAACTCTAAAGTCAAACAAAAGGACTTGGGTTTTGTTACTCATCCTTTCATCGGTTATTGATTGCTTTTAATTCACCCGTACCGGGTTACACTTAATTTAAACCGGAACCTTCTGTATAAAATAGCGTCTCTTTATTAACCTTCGTACTTGAAGCCTCTCTGGCATCAAGAGTCTTTCACTGGAGAATTGTTAACCGATATCTGGGACTGCTTCTCTCTCGTTTTCCCTTTGCGACTAAACCTAACGGTTATTTTGTCGGAGAATCGTTGGATTTTTAGAGAATCTAAGAGCTTACGTATTCTTCCTACTATCAAACATAAAGCTAAATTAAAGTGTAGGGATGATTGATTTAGATAATGTTGGAAAGAAGATTCTGTAGACATCTCATCGTAGTGGACATTAAAGACTTGAACAGTAAGTATCCTATGAAATTGACAATTGCTTCGGGACTCGAAGCTAGGGATTGATATTTTCCGGTTGAATTTGCTGGGCGTTGGTGACACTTGGCTGAGAGAGAGAGTGTTTGTTAGACATAGAATGGATTTAGATTTTGTTGATGAACCCTCGGATCATGCTGCTTCTGCAGGTAATTGGGGCTTTTTTTGGTCCACTTTGATTAGTTTCATTACTTTTGTTTGGAATTGATTAATGTGGCTTAAACATATGAATATGGATTGAACAGTTAGGGCTGGTACAAGGTTCAAACCAAAAGGTAGACCACAACCCAAGAGGAGGCAAGTCTCTCCTTCAACATCCCAAACAACACTTCCTACCGATGTTGCCAAGGAAAAAGTGTCAACACGAAGGAAAAATTTGGTTTCTTTAGATGGATCATTGCCGATTCCCAGCAGTTTTGTCTCTTCCCTCAATTTTAGTATGTTCCTGTTTTTTTTTCTCAAGTTAGGACTGTTTTATGATGTGTATTCTCTTTGTTTTTTGGCAGAGGATTCACCTTCTGAGACTATTATGCCGAATAGTATAACCATTAGCCAATCTACCATTGAAACATTATCAGAACAGGTAAAGTGATATTATGTCTACTCTTTAAATTGCATTGTGGCGTACGTTTTAGGTATATGCATAGCAGTTCTGAGTTTATAAAAAAAGTTCAGTGTTTCTTACAGGATGTTGATGTATTCTCAAGAGGTGTTAATTGGTCTAGGGAACCATCTGCTCTTCGTGCTTGTAATAACATTGATTTGGAGGGGAAAAGATGCAATGATGGCATAGAGGCAGCAGAGTCAGCGTTTTCTGATGATCCCAGAACACAAGAATCTACAGGATTTGGAGATTTTGTTACTCCTGAAATGGATGCTAATATTCATGCTCAAAATCAAAAGATGCAAACTGGGGTATTTGTGAATATTTTTTCTAACGCTGATGTGCCATGTCTCTATGCAAATTTAACTGATTCGTAAACTTTGATATTGTTATGGGAAGATGAGTGTCGTTTGGACATGGAAACTCTTGATATCGTACAAGAGGAAGGCAGCACCAGCGCATATGGTAGTTTTTAATTCTTGATATTGACATCTCAAATGCCTTAGGTCTGTAATGTATATATATATATTTAATTTATTAATGAGATTATAATGTTGTACCTGTGTAGTGCAACATACTGGAAAGTTCCAGCCAAAAACTAGAATGCTAGACACTGTAGTTGGAGAACCTCAGTCACAGTACTCCATTGAGGATACTAGTTATTTTACAATGGGTACTAACGAGTCTGAGATTATGATCAGTGTGGAATCAAGAAATGGGTTCAATTCTCATGGAGATCTTCAAGAAGAACTTAATATTCCTGAAGTCCCTGGAGAAACGGTAAAACTGGCAAGCTACGTTTGTTTTTTGGAGCCCACTGTTTTAGGGTAGCAAATATTTAAATTGGTTTTTGTAATCTTTTAATCAGGTTCCTGGTGGATGGGAGCACGAAGGACAAGGTGTCTCGTCTTGTACTAACAATGCAGTTATTGGAGAAGAATATTGTTTTGGGAATACAGTAGAAGAAGAACAATCTGGAAGAGAAAGAATAATTGGAGAAGGTAAGGGAGCTCCTGCTCGAAAGCGAAAAAACACAACTGAAGAACCAAGTAAGTCTAGCGAGAAACCAGAGAAGAAGAAGTTCAAGCATTCAAGTCGTCGACAGAAAAGAACACGTAATTAACTAACTAACTAACTGATATCATCATCTAGCCTCTGATACTATTTTCTGCATATTGATTCATGTTATTCACGTCTTAGTGGGAAGGAATTGCTTGAAACTCCAGATGATGAAATTAGATTTCTGCCTATTAAAGATATGCTACGCCTTGTTGAATATAAAGAATGGTTGGAGATAATGATCGTTTGAGCTCTACAGATTCTATAATTTTTTTCCGTATTTATGTAGGTTAGATCCTAACCTTGCCTTTATGTGTGTATGTTGTTATTATACAGAAAAAAGAAGCAAAGGGAGTTGTCGTGCCCCCGACCCAAGAAAGGTATTATTATATACATACGAAATAAAATGGACGGTGCGAGATGATAACATAAGACTGTTTTTAGGTTTGTTTCTCTTTTCTTTTTCTTATGTGAGTGTGTTACATGCAGTAATACGAACACGTCAGAGAGCCATTATTATTCTAGAGGTTTTGACTCAGAAGATGAACTTGGTATAGAGTCAAGCGAAAATCAAGAAACAAATGTAGTTAAACCAGACTCTCCTGTTAACTATCAAACGTACATGAACAAGACTTCAAGAACTCGATGGTCAAAGCAAGATACAGAACTCTTCTATGAGGTAAACTTGAGAATCCTTTACTATTAAACATACGAAGTTTTATGTTGAGGATCATTTTCAGGTTATCGAAATGAAACTATAGGGGATATAAAAAAATCACCTTGTCTCGAGATATATTTTATTCCTCAGTATCTATTGATCGAATTGCCTTTTATCCTTTTATTCCGTAGGGAATTCAAGAGTTTGGGAGCAATCTATTAATGGTACAACAGCTGTTTCCTAATAGAACACGTGAACAGATGAAGCTGAAATTCAAATTAGAAGAACACCGACATCCACTGAAGCTTAATGATGCACTATCAAGTCGCTCAAAACGTGATATATCTCCTCTCTCTCTAGCTATCTAAAATTTCTTGGATGGGCCACAGAAATGTGAAAGTTTTGTTCTTTTTTGCAGATTTTACTCATTTTCATACCGTGATTAAGAAGCTTCAACAAGAAGCTGCATCTGCAAGAGAAGCAAATGCCGAAGAAGAAACTGGAGCACAGGCGGAGACAACTGACGTTTTCGAGAATGTAAAGTATTCAACTTTAGGTGGCACCAAAGTTCGTAATTTTGTTAAAAAGTAACTAATCGATATAACGCTATTGTTTGTATATGCTTAGAAGCCGCCGGAGAAGTCTGAGGAGATAGGGCAAGCCAATGATGTAGTTGCAGGCATTAAGGAATCGGATGGTGAGGATATTGAGAATAGTGTGAGATCGGACGGTGGAGATGAATGTGATGATGATGAGGGAGATGATTTCTGGAATTCTTATAAAAGTGATATGTAACTACATTAACAAATTGGTGATTTTCTCTTCATAAAAAATAACAAATCATTTTATTTTTATTTCTGGCAAAACAAGAATCAATGTAGGCGACTTGCAGTTCATCAAGACTATGCGTTTTCAAAAGAACGGTATCTCTTGTCCGCTACTAAATCTCCATTTTCTACTAAATTATTTTCGGTGGTAAAGTCTTGCCTTATCTGATATTTACGTTAACTGAGATTAGTTGCGGAGGAAAAAGTGGTGATGATTTCCATAGGAACGGATACAGATTACTGCAACCCCAAACCTGGAGAAAAACCTAGATCTGAGTTACTTTCCTGTCATAGATTCTGGATTTTCAGTTTTGTTATTGGCATGTACTATCCAAAAGCCATGGCTTTGGAGGTGTCTCCTTATGTATTGGTAGAAAGCTGTGCTGATGGAGCATATTTTGGTTTAAGAATCCACATGTTTCGAACAGTTGGTTTTAAAATTTGTTGTCACATCTACTTCTACTTGTTGCAGGGAATATTCTTTAACTGCAAAATGTGGATGTGATTATGAACACATTGTTGGTTTATGATAGGCGAAAAGAGGGCGATAGCGCAATAGAAAAGAAACCATGATCCTTCAGGTATTGATCTTTCTAAGTGTGAATGTCTAAAGAACTAAGATGAGGCTTTGCATAATTGTTCTATTGAATCGGTGCCAAGAAAATTAATATTCAACATTTCTATTGCAGTATACAGTATTTTACAGGTGAAATTCTGTAGTCTTGTTATTTTTCACTGTTTACAAGCCCATTAAAGTATATGAACTGAGATAATAAGCTGAAATAGAAATTCATTACTTGATGCCATACGCTTCTAAAGTGGACAGAATTTCCTGAGGTCCGCCATTTTCTTTGACATAGTTAATGTTAGGGCTATCTTGTGGAACTGCGTCTTCTCTTTTAAAATTTTCTTCACTGCGAAGAAGCTTTTCACTGTCAGATCCCACTGAACCTTTTATAATAATGGTTTTGTGGAGGCCACCAAGCAAGTCCTCGTAGTCTGTGTCTCCCTTTTCCCCCAAAAAGAATACAGTCTTTGACATGTCAATTCCCCACCTTATAGAAAGATACCTACATAAAGCCATTAAGTCATGTCATTTTCACGTTATATATCTTACACATTCCTTATCTGGTTGAAGAAACTAATTAGTCTTGACGGTCACTAACCTGAGCGCTTGTATTCTTGATGCACATAGTGGTATAACATTTAGCCTTGTTGCTGCATGCGTATAGACAATGTTGCACCTTAAACCTCGCATCCGAAGCCTCTGCCTAAGGTCGTCAACTCTTCGAGTCTGCCATTCACACATATAGACATCACTACTAGTTTTATGACATTAAATGAAGTCTGTATGTATTAGATTTAAGTTGTCCTCTTGATGAGAAATATATAGTTTCTTATAGAGCTACCTTGATTCCTTGTTTCACAGAAACTGCATAGCATCTTAAACTGCACCCACTTGCATACTCTGTGATGTCATCATCAGTTTCAGGTTCTGTACATGCAAGCCTCAGAATCACCGACCTTATACTTTCACCAGGCCATTTGTATTCCACATGAATCGCATAGTCTGCATCAACCTCCATGTCTCTCCATGGATAGTAGATCTCACTTCCGCTGTTACAAACTATTGCATCAAAATCTTCCAAATTTATCAAGTTTTTCTCTGTAAGCTTTACAACGTCTTGTAAGCTTGAACCTGATGCCAGTACAAAACCTATTTTTCCTTTGCCTGATGTCAAAGCTGCAGCTTTTGTTACATTCTTGATGATATCGTTTAAATTTTCTTTGATATTTCCGTTGTCATCATAGGAATCAACAGCAATCACAAAGAGCATCTGTCTTCTACCAGGGCTGTAGATAACAGATGGGCGTCCTTTCATCGAATTCATTTGACTTATGGCGTCGACTAGTTTCCTCTGTCTAGCACCTGCATCGAGTTCCCCATTGAGCGTGAAATCTCCTTCTGTGGAGAATCTCAAAGATATGTCATCGACATCCCTTAGAGAATCACTTATGAGCTCTTCTGGAGCTTTCATGATGTCGAGGCGACTGGTGGGGTGACGGTTTCTGCAGTGTTCAATATGGGATAGGTAGTTACGGCAGTGCTCTGGCCATGAAAAGCGGTGTATATTCTTAAGTCCGTTTTTTCTACACTCAGCCCAGAGATGTTTGTTAGAAACTAGCTTTAGAAGGGCATCAGAAATGGCTTGCTGATCATGGGGGTCGATTAGGAGACCATTATTTAATGCCTGGGAAATAACATACTCTGTTAATAAACTTTGTGCGACTAGTGAGGTATGACTCTGTCTTTATACAGTAAATTTATTACCTTCAAAATATCAACAGGCCCACCATTCCTCGTGGCAACAATTGGCAAACCATAAGCAGCTGCCTGTCATACACGGCATGAACATTTCTTTGGTTGCGCTGTAATAAGTAAAGATGTATATTGAAATAGTTGCTAGTTACCTCAATGAGCGTGAGACCAAACGGCTCCACCAGAGCTGGATTAATGAATACTCCCTTCAAAAGAGAAAACCATCTTATAATTACGGTCCTCATGTTGCAAAGAGGGAGGAGCTAAGACTTCTGTAAATTGGTAATGATAACATTCTTTTTGTACCATGTAAACTCAGGAGAAACTACCAAAGGTCTAAGCACAAAGAAACTAGTAACTGTGGTGCTGCATTTCTCAAATTCTCTGATGCATGTTCTACTGGAATCAAGGAAGTAGTAAATAGTGCGAGTCATATTGTTAAATAGAATTTCCCTGTTAAGTACCTTTGTTTTGGCTGCTAAACGATAGATATCTGGAACTTCAGATTGTTTGTGATGCTTAATATAAGCTACTTGGCCGTACAAGTCGTACTGGTCTATCAGCTTTAGTACATTCATGAGAACAACTGAGCTGCTATCTGGCATCTCTTCGATGTCATCTCGGTTACCTAGTATAAGTACCTGGAATAGTTTTTTAACAATCCAGATGGATTAGCAGTATGCCTATTCACAGTCTTCATGTAAATATTTGAGTTCAGTGGATAACACATGTGTTGTAAATGCTGAGATACCTACCAGGTTGGCTAGTTCTCGAAGAGGCTGACATTCACCAAAAGCTTTGACCAATGTGGTGACATTTTTCTTGTGGTCAGGACGAGACAGTGCAAGTATAGTTGGTTTATGAGGATTTGTGAAAAACCGCATTATCTGCAGGTGATAGATTCATGTAGTGTTTGTCCATGGATTGAAAGACAGGGAAAACAAGACTGTAAGCTTTATTGCATGAAGACTAAAATGAGATCTGTTGGAAATAACATGAATGATAAAAGATTACCTCCGACCAGATTGGAGGTACAGGCTTTTTTGTCTGGTTTCTGTCAGGGCCAACTAGCAACTTAAGATCAGCATCAGCTTCCTGTGAACCTTGTGTCAAGACGTAGCTGAAATCCATACCTGGCGGTATAACCTGATGCCACAAAGACAGGTAAGATTAACGAATGACTCTACTTTCAATTCAGTTTGCTGGTCAATTGCATTGTTTACTTGATTATAAGTATTTTGATATTCATCTAGTTGTCATTAATCAGACACTTTGAGAGGTGGAAAGGGACTTATACCACCATGCGTGGCATGTATCGGCCTAGGCAGCTGACTCCACGACGTCTTCTAACCCTGAGCTTCCTCTCCAGCTTGATATCAAAACCATCATACAGCCCCCACTGCGCCTCAATCTCTTGTCGTGTGCTTGTCACCACCATCTCGGCTGCATCTAGGCTCTGTTCTTCAGCTTCTATTCTCCTCATGATCTTATATGTTCTGTCAATATCCTCTCTGGTAAGTCTCCCTTGTTGAAGCAATTGCTCAAACTTATTCCTTCCCAACGAGTGACCGGTTATTACCATTGGCACATTTAACGCTCCTGCTAAATGTGCAGCTACTTCTCCTGCATCAGCATAGTGGCCATGAATCACATAAGGCCATATTGGTTTTCCTCCATTCACTTGCTCTCCCAGAGATCTTGCTATGCTCACGATGTGATTTAGCGCCCCATCAACAAACTCAGGAATGTGCGGCCAGAGTGACTCCTTTGGTATGTACCTGCATTGAATAACATGAACATAGAGAAACTAAGTGTCAATCTTTCTAAGCAGGAATTTGAATACATTAATTCCAAGGAGTGTTATGTATAGTACTTGTCCCGAGAACCGCAAGGGATGCGGATAATGTAGGAGCCACAGCTGTCGCTACCTTCTGGAGGACATGATAACATTTCAACTGGTTCACCATAGCTATAGTCAACCTCCGGTGAACTGATCTGGCGTGTTAAGAGATCGACCCTGTGGACACCTTCAGTGTTGGCCAAGGCACGAGCAAGCTCCACGACATATTTCACCTAATTGTCCATTCAGAAGACCCGTCAAATTGATAAAGCCAGAGGTGACGTGGGAAGCACTATAAATAATTTAAACATTGCAAAGAGGTCTAGTAGAAAATGGCTAAATACCTGCCCACCAGTATCAGAGTCTCTTCCAAGCTCCATGTTGTCTCCACGCACAAGTCCATGCATACTGCAGTTGACAGGGTATGGAACCAAATAGAGGCACCTGGTGAGTCCCATGAGTATGTTGACAATAACAAATAATTAAGATAAACGAACCACTACTTGCCTGATTAAGACAATGTAAAGGTTTCGACTTGATTTATCATCTTCTGACCAAATTTGCATTTCAGAGCGGATACGGGGCATATGATTAAGGGGTGCTTCGAGAGTCGTAATGACGTCATTCTTCTCCTTCTCTCCATCAGAAAGCTCTGAAAGAAGATCCTCTTCTGCATCATTTCGGCCTTGTTCACGTTCAATTCTCCGTTTGGAAAGTCTAATCCCATCATCCCACACTATCTGTAGAAGGAAATCAAAGTACGGGGAATGGTTCAACTTAAAAAGGCAAGAACTAACCTTTGCTGTATTTCTGATGCATGCGTACGCATATTTAGAAATGCAGAGATGATGAAGCTAGCATCACTAAAGGGACACGAACCTGCTTTTTCTTGCGTGCGAGATGCCAAATACGCCAGCATATATTTTCAAGCCTGTTACTGCGTTCCCGAGTATTCCTTGTTGCTATGACCTGCCGCGAGAATTGAAACATCCCTTCACCATAACTCGCAGGTAATTGAATTTATGTGTAAATCCATTTGTTTTGGTTTTAATACAATTATTATGGGTTTTGAACGTTTTAACCATCTCCCACATTCTATCATTTTTAATCACTTTCTTAACTCCGGTCAGTTCCATACTTATGGGGATTACGTGGAACAATATTCTCTCGTATCTTTTTGTATTAAATCATTTATATAAGGTACAGATAGATTTCGAACCTTAATCCATGTTTTATACAGGTCAGACTCGTCGAAACTGTTGACGACCTCTTCCACAAAGTATTTGATTGGACTAAACACCTTCTCTTGATGATCCTTCCTATTCATTTCCCCAAAGACCTTCTCTTGATGATCCTTCCTGTTCATATCTCCAAGCTTCTGGACGATCTTGGAGTTGCTCTCAAATCTCTTTTTGTTGCTAGTTCCAACATCAAGAATAGCTTCCAGGTAACTATTGATCCACTCATTTCTAGCCATCTCTCTGGTTCTTTGCACTGTAAAGTCCTCGGAAACGAGTAACGTCAATATATATAAAACACAACAATAGAGAAAAAGGAAAAACCTCTAAGTAACAAGGTTTTCTGGCACTTTACATACCAAGTCTCCTTCAGCTATATGCGAGAGAGGGCGGAGAAAGAGCTTATGAGGCTTAGTTTTGATATCAGCTATGCTTTATAATCACATACAAAAGGTCCCTCCTTTCTCTATTTTCTTTTTATATCCTAATGTCAAAAATTTTGTTTAACTGTGGTGTGGTTCTGGTTCTATGTATTATCTCTCAGAGAGCATATTACAGCGTCATGCATAGCCGTTGCATTCTGGAAAGACAAATTATTCTGTCCTAATCTCATTGAGAATCTTCTTTTTAGTAAGTTTATTTTTTTGCATTATCAGATTTTCTAGAGGAATAAGAATCACCCATTTCCTTTTTTCAAGTTTCTCTGTTTTATTTTTTGGTAGAGATAAATGAGTGGCACAAAGTCTTTTCTCCATTTGTTCCCATTAGAATTGTTTCTATAGCCTCATGTTCTCTAAACTCTGCCTTGGCTATCTCTCACTGAACCCTGTAAAACTTGTTTTTGACATAATTTAGTCTGCAGATTGAACTCTAATGTGACCAAGTTTATTTCAGTTATTTGTTTCTTTCTTCTTCCCTGTGATTGAGAAAGATGGGTTCAATATAATGATGTTTATTTGCAGGTAGAGACGTGAAGAAAAGGAATTTAATGTCGTATGAGTATGTGATTAGCTCTGTTTGGTATTGTGGGCAAATGGAACTGAGCATATTCCAGGCTTTTCACAAATTGATACCTTTAAGCCACTTCAATCCCTTAAAGTACTGTGACGGGTTTCTATGGTTGAAGAAAAATCTAAGCAAGCTAATGGTAAATATCAACTGAAATGGTATGTATAAATCATGTTGATGCTCATTTGCACAATAATTTTATCTACCTGTTTCTAGAAAAAAAAAAAGAAAAAAAGAAAGAAAGATATTTAATAGAAAAATCTCTGAGATATACTGTTCTTTTTTATTGGGTTTTGTCTATCCAATTTATTGACAAGGAAAAAAATGGCAAAAATCGTTGTAGCTACTAAATATATGTAATTGTTTTTCTTTTTATTTTGACTAAGCCTCTGCAATTATTTTTGTATATATTCTATCGAAATGAAATATATATAGAGGCAAACTTCAATAAAATAATAAGATTAAAACCATGATTTTTATTGATGTAATGTGTAAAATATAAAATTATATTGTTTACGTAAATGAGAAAGTTATTTTGCGAAGTATTTAAATATTAATTTTTGTAGTTTTTTTTACTTGAATTTGATTCCAACTGTATCATCATTTTATAGAGTTTAAATTATGGGTTATAGGGGTGGGCATTTCGGTTTAGTTTCGGGTATGGTTTGATTTCGGTTTGGTTCGGTTAATTTGGTTATATAAAAACTCTAACCAAATATAACCAAATTTAGTATGGTTTGGTTTTATTTCGGATTGGTTTATTTTCGGTTTGAATCGGTTTGGTTTGGTTTTATTTCGGAGTAGTTTATTTTCGGTTTGAATAATTTAAATGTGTGTTAGGTTTGTTTATAATACATATTATGTAATATTATTAGATTAATAATATTAATAATATATATAATACATAAACACATTGGGTTATTAGTTTGGTTTGGTTTCAATCCGAATGAATAGAATTCTAACCAAATGGTTTGCATGAACACTATGATTTGGTTTAGGTTGGTTTAAGTTCGGTTGGTTCGGTTCGGTTCGGTTAAAATGTCCACCCCTAATGGGTTACATATTAGATCTTATCAATCTAATTCATGGTAGAAACACGGTAGCTATATAAATTAAAATATTTATTAAGTAATTGTATATTAGAAACCAGAATGAATATTTATGTATATTTTAAGGAGTTAAAAGAAAATAAAACTATAATTTCTCTTGATAAAATAAGAAACTCACTTAACATGTTTTTTCAAAGGTAAAAGAGAAAAAATAAGGCATATTACTACGCTTGGCCCATAATGAATACATCAAGGAATATCCAAATGTGAGTAGGAGCTGAAATTGGATTAACAATTGTGAACTTTGGACACTTTCTATGATTCTTTCTAGTTCATAAGTTTAAAAGCATTCACACCAATCTCTTACACTATTCACAAATTTAGGATAATATCCACTTGCTCTTGAAAGAGACACTAGCATCTCATACGTATCGAGTTATTGTCACATCTTCAATGCATTTTTGAATCCTTTCTGATATTTTTTAAAGATATATATATATATTTTTTGAAATACCAGGAGGTTTAGATCTTTTCGCCCTAATCTCCCTTCCTAGGCTCGGAACCAATCTTTGATTGTACTTTAATTGGTCATGATCACTCTTCTCTGTCCGACATTCGAACCTTGCACCTCTCATCTTGTGGGGGAGATATTACCAGTTGAGATACCTCGTCAGGGTATTTTAAAGATATTTATTTGGGTAAATTTGATAAATATGTATATATCTTATATTAGAAGTAGACTTTGTCCCCTAGATCCAATAAATTATTGAGTTCCGTCCATAAAATAAAAATACACTAAGAAAAAAAAACTGATCGGGGAATATCATGTCAAAAATTTTGAAAGATCATTCACAGGTTTTAACTTTTACAGAAAATCTAGAGATTTTTTATAGATAAGATCCAAATCGTTGAAGGAAAGAGAAGACATAAAATCTTAAAAGGAAAAAAGATCATAAATAGAAGATCATAGAAGAAGAAAACACACAAGGTAGTAAATGGTAACACAAATTAGTTAATTCAGCTCATTCTACAATTTAACTGTTACCATTTGCACATACAACAATTTCACAATTCCACAACATTTATATTATTTAAATAAAATATATAATTAATTATAAATAACAAAATTTGTGTATTTTCGTGTTAAATATGAACATTTAAGTATCTGTTTGGGTTCGAATCCGACTTTCAAATTTTTAATTCATGCTCTTAATATTTATTCAGACATTTTCTAGATTAAGTTCAGATCGATATAGATCGAGAATGATTAGATTCTGGTTGTTTGTTAAGGATCCAAATTTTATTTAAAAATTCATGTCATTCGGTTTGGATTCATATATTTAGAAAAAAAAAACTAACTAGGATTAAATAATAATAAAAGTCTAACAAAATTCAAAATCTAAATAAAAGTTTGAATATTTAGGATTTTTTTATATCCAATATGGGGTACAATATTATTATTTATTAATTAAACAAATATATTAAATTTCACCAAATTCAGTCAGATTCCGCTATTACTATTTGATTTTAACTTATTCCGCTAGATTTCGCTAAAAAAAAAAAAAAATCCTACCAGATTACACAATTCAGCCGGATTCAACTGTCACATTTTAGAACACCCAATACTACTGAAAACTTAAACTATTTATTCCCTTGCTTACTTGCATCGAAGAACTCATAAGTAGATACGAAATATCTTACCCATATTAAAAAATGCTAAGTTCAGATAGAAGACCTTATTAATTTTCCAGTTATTGGTTAATGATATTCTGAAAAAAAAAAAAAATTAAAGAAAAGCAGCAATAAATAATTATAATTTTCAAAAGTTTTTTTTTAACATCTTTAGTTATATTATATCATCGATATAAAACGTGATTAATAACTAAAAGCCTTAAAGTAATTTTCAAACGTGATTAATAACATGCATTGTTCTTTGGGTAAATTTGCTCAATATTTTTTTTTAAAAAAAACTTACAAAATACACATTTGATAAATTTTATTTACAAATTACCATTGACCTTGACCTACATGTGAAATGACGAAATTGTCTTTGATAACATTTAATAGAAGAGATAAAAACCAACGGAGCATTAAATGCAGGGAACAATGCATTTAATGTGTTGTCTCCGTGTGTACACGGTAAAACATATTGTACCGGATAACAAATTTCTTATATGCTAAAATTAGATGTAACAACCACTAATATATTTTGCATACACGAATAACATATTTTGTATTTGTTAACATATTATGTATATGCTAATATATTATGTATCTGCTAAACTATTATGTATCTGCTAATATAAGATGTATCTGCTAACATAATATGTATCCGTTAACATATTTTGTATCTGCTAACAAATAAAGAATTTTGTATCTGATAAAGAATTTTGTACCAAGTAAACGATTTTGTACAGCCTACAAAACCATGTAGCATGCAAGAATCATAAAAGGTTGTTCATTAAGTACCTGGTAAAGAATTTCGTAGCTGATAAACAATTTGTTCCAGGTAGCATGCAAGAATTTGATTTGCTTGTTCTTTAGTAGAAAAGAAAAAGAGGAAGAGAAGAGAAAGAGAAGAAAAAAATAGTGACCAAAAGAAGACAAGAGAAAGAGAAAGAGAAAAAGAAAAGGAAGAGAGGGAAAAAATATAGAGTTATTTTGGACCACAAATGAGTTGAAAATGGATAGAGATAATAGGTTAATTAGTAAATCGGTAATATAAAAGAGAGTATTATATCAAAGTTTCCTTGTTTTTTATTTTTCTTCTCAAGAATGTTTTTATTTTTGCTTTCGGCGAATCTAATTTTTATCTTGACCGCATGATTTGTTTTCTCGCTAAAACAAAATTAAAAGGTTTATTGGAGTGTGAGTTTTTATGGATTGATTTCTAAATTTATACATATAGAATTTTTTAGATTTTAAAATCAAATAAAATTAATTTAAAAATCAATAGAATAGATTTCAAAATTAAACAATGCTTGAATAACATATGATTTATTTATGAATATCAAAATCAATGCTTAAGTCACATATTATTTGAATATAAATTTTAAAATTATTAATTAAATAACATATAATTTTGTAAAAAATTTTAAATCCATCAAAATTCATTAAAATCATACATCCGATATTTATTTTGGCATCCAAATTTCTTGGAAATTACAATTCAACCCTCTGGAAGCTTCGTCATCATCTTCATCTTCTCGATTTCAATTATTTACAAAACGAAGCTTAATTTCTGTCTTTTGATCTTCTTCTCGCTTCAGGGTTTTCCTCAACGATTAGCTTCCATGTCCGGTAATACCAATTGTACCGTCTACATAGGTAAGTTCTCTTCCAACAATTCCATTGATCTACTAATCGTTACATAAACCTGTCAAAATCACCGACGAATTTGAATCAAAATCTTCTATTGAAAACAGGAAATGTAGACGAAAGAGTAAGCGATAGGGTTTTGTATGATATAATGATTCAAGCTGGAAGAGTAATCGATCTACACATACCTCGTGATAAAGAAACTGATAAACCCAAAGGCTTTGCGTTTGCTGAATATGAGTCTGAAGAAATCGCAGATTACGCTGTTAAACTCTTCTCTGGTCTTGTTTCTCTCTACAATCGAACTCTTAAGTTCGCTGTGAGTCTTCTCTCCTTCTTACTCTCTTTCTCTCTTTACTTCTGATTTTGTGAGGATCCTGAATCTGTTTTGTGAAGTAGATTTCTGGACAGGATAAATCACAGTCGAATTCCGGTCACAAGACGAGACCTCATCAGTCTCTAGCCCTTGAACATTCAGATAGAGCTCATCATCATCACTCGGAGAGATTCTCTTCACATTTCACATCTCCACCTTCTTCTATTCTTCCGGATTACGCACTAGGTTTGTTTTATTTGATTAACTCTCTTGATTCATCGAACAACCAAAAACAAATTAAAAGCTTTCGTTTTGACAAAATGTAGATGGATGTCTATGATTAGTTTTGCTGTTGAGTTATGAGAATTTAGCTGCTTTTTGTTTTGCCAAATTCAATACATGTTAAGAAATCAACAACCTTTTGTTCAATCTAATTTGTGTTACCAAAAGTATGAGATATAATGTTACTGTGTGTTTTTGCAGAGCCACCTCCACCAGGAGTATCGACGCACTCTGGAGCCAGTTTGGAGTATAGTAGAAGAGTTCTCGGTTCGGGACTAGATATTCTCAATCATTCAAGACCACGTCGCCACTGAACTAGTCATAACACTCCATTTTTCAAGTTAGATTGGTTATATGATTATCGAATTCGAGATGAAGGAGTTGTGATTGTCAGTAACCATTAAAAGATAAACACAGCAATCTGGAAGTGTAGTCGGAACAAATGTGATCTTATTTTCTTTAAACGATAGATATTTCTGTGTTGTTTTTGACAAAATTACATTTCTGACTGTTGCCAATGAAAATAAGAACCGGAATTTAAGGAATTGGATGCGTTAGCCGCCACTTATTGGAGGTATAATGGCTAACTCATCTCTGTGTTTAACAATGGCAGAATCGGTTGTATATTCCTCGTTCAAAGCAAGAACTACACAGCCACGTACTTCTTCTAAGCTTGG
The DNA here is from genome assembly GCA_900406405.1 of Lepidium africanum. Classification (NCBI taxonomy): domain Eukaryota; kingdom Viridiplantae; phylum Streptophyta; class Magnoliopsida; order Brassicales; family Brassicaceae; genus Lepidium; species Lepidium africanum. The sequence goes on from OVAX01000626.1 coordinate 30,747, forward strand.
AAACTTGAGAACTAACTCGTCCATGCAGCTCTGCGTGGTACTACCGGACGGCATCTTTAGAGTTAAATCAGGAACGCCTGTGAGCTCTCGTGCTCTGGCAAATAATAACACTTTGACCTCAACTGATGAATTGTTGTCATCACTTTCAATCTTTGTAACCTCTTTGTCCATGACCAACGAGAAACCCAAAGTACCTAAAACACACACACAAAGATTGAGTCTTAACACTAAAAGGAAAAAGAGAAGCGTAGAGTCTCCAACTGTGATTATTAGAGCTATACATATACTGGAGACACAAACTGAGACATTGGTTTGTAAAATAAACCACAAAGACATGCTCACATATAGTAGTTAAATCTTTGATTCTCAATGAACCCAATACTGAAACTGATCAAAGTGATGTTACTCTTGATTCGATTCCTATGTCTCTCAACAGCCTATAGAGCTTAACTTTGAACTGAACTCTCACATACAGTAGTGCCTATGTTTTTCAAAATGAAGAACTTTTTATGAATATCGGAGATTACCAGGAGCCTGATGTAGTGGAACAAACGAGAGTCGATTGCCTGAGAGTTGGATGAGAGGGGTAGAAATGGAGCTCGAAATCGTGATTCAGAGTAAAACTTGGCAGCAAAACCTGACGAAATGAATATCAATTAATATGGAAAAGCAAATAATCCAGTCTGATCAAAGAGAGCATGATGAGCAATCACCAGAAGGGCAAGAAGAAAACATGAGTTGACTCAAATTATAAAACAGAAATCTTAATATATAACAAAGAATTAAAAATGAGCCTCTGTAATTAATGAAATGAGCCATATTTGACCAAACAAAAAGTAGAAAAGTAAACAGAGAGATTGGATTTAAGAAAAACTGCCACAAAGACATCGCCAGAGAGTAAATTGGATAGCTAATTCAATAAACCAAGTAAAAGATTTATCTAAGAAGCGATGAATTGTTACTGTGCCTTTGAGCTGGCAAAGTCAATGATTTGATTTTTGCAACCACAAAATTCACCTATGCTTCTACAACGAAGAAATTTCTCTAGCTATGTATACATGAAAGAAGAGTTTATCGGAAGAATTGATTAAACCGAACCGTGATAGTCGATCACCGTAGAAACCAGACGGAGATTTTGGTGACAGAGCTCGAAATCGCGAAGCCAATCCACGGACTCTGTTAGAACAAAAATGAATTATCGTTGAAATTATGTCAATTAGTTGCACGAATATTAAAACGCAAACAGAGAAGCGTTTCGCATTGGTGTGGGCCAGATTAACGAAAAGAACCGGAATTCGTTCCCCAATAACGGCCCAAAAAACTAAGCCCATTAAATTCAAATGATATTATAACGGGTTGTAAGATCCACTTATTATATATAAAGGGTATCAATCGTTCCTTCACTCATCATTTTTCTAACGGTCCTTTGCCGGTGAGTTTTACTTGATCTCTTCTGATTTCATTTAGGGTTTCGTTTAGATCGTGATTTCTGATAACGATCCTTTATCTTCGGTTAGTTATTTCGTAATCGATCTTCATAGTTTCAAATTCGCATTTTAAGTTTTCTCTCTTCTCTGTAATCGTTTTTCAAATTCTTTCACTAGTTTTGCGTTGATTTACCCGGAATTCAGTTAAATCGATCAAAATTTCATGTTTCTTTCTTCGAATTTACTTATTAGGGTTTCAAAATTCCTATAATCTTTTTCTTGAAAAGGTTTTCTTCTCGATTTTCTCTTGAATTACTTCATTTCAGTACAAATTTATCCAAGATTCATATTTCTTTCTTTGAATCAACTTATTAGGAATTCAATTTTCGTAAATCTCTTCTCAAGTTTGTTTCGAATTACAGATAATAAATTACGTTATTTTGGTTGTTAGTCTTCTTTGAAATAACCTATCTCTTTTTGTTCGAATTTCAGGTTTACGAAAAAATTCCAGACGATGATCCTTCCACAACGGCTCCATAATCTCTTCAGGTAAAATCCTAGACTGTGGTTGCTTGGTTTGTGTCTTTCAAACCCAAGAGATGAGACAAACACATTAGCGTTGTGCTATGTTTGAATCTAAGTTGGAAAAAGTTTTGACCCTCTTTGTTAATCCTTAGACCAGAAAAGAAAGAAGAAACCCACGGCTTAAATTAATCATTCAAAGCATCTGCAAAGTGTTGACCCTCTTTGTCCGCATGTATGAGTACAATCTCATTCTAGTTGCCAACGGTAACCAAAGGGGAGTTGGGAACAGTTAAACCCCTAAAATTGAACAATAATGTTCGAATGTGTGAGTAGAATCTCATACTAGTTGCCTAATGGTAAACAAAGGGGAAATGGGAAAAACAGAACAACAATGTCTGAATGTGTGAGTACAATCTCATACTAGTTGCCTAATGGGGGAAATGGGAACAGTAAAAGCCCCAACAGCATAACAAGAATGTCCGAATGTAGGAGATTAAAAGTTAATGCAATCTCACACTAGTTGGCTAATGAAAACCAAAGGAGAAATGGGAACAAAAGCCCCCAAAACTGAACAACAAAGGGGAAATGAAACAGTAAAAGTCCCTTAAACTGAACAATAATGTCCCAATGTGTGTACAGTGTCATTCTAGTCGCCTAATGATAACCTCATTCTAGTCGCCTAATGATAACCAAAGGGGAAAAGGAACAATAAATGCCCCTAAAACCGTACAATAATGTCCCAATGTGTGAGTACAATCTCATACTAGTTGCCTAATGATACCCAAAGGGGAAATGAGAACAGTCAAAATCTCTAAAACTTAACAGCAATGTCCGAATGTGTGAGATTTAAAGCTAATACAATTCTCACAGTAGTTTCCTAATGATAAATGAAGGGGAAATGGGAACAGTAAAAGCTCAATGTGTGAGTACAATATCATACTAGTTGCCTAAGTATAACCAAAGGGGAAATGGGAACAGCAAAATCCCTTTAAACTGAACAAGAATGACTGAATGCGTGCAGTCACATACTAATCTACTAATGATAGTTAAAGGGGAAAAGGGAACAGTAAAAGCCCCTAAGAATTAACAACCATGTCCCAATGTGTGATTAAAATCTCATATCAGTTGCCTAATGATAACCAAAGGGGAAATGGGAACTGTAAAAGCACCTAAAACTTAATAACAATGTCCCAATGTGTGAGATTTAAAGTTCATTTAAATTATAACACAAACCCATGAGCTATTCAATAGATAAGCCGCTAATCTAAGACAAATGGGGTATGAACACTGAAAAAACTCCAAAGGTATCAAAACAGTTGATGGGTGAGTTGTCCAAACTGACAACAAAAACCAACGGTTGAAGATTTGATTCTCTGGTTCTAAAAGAAAGGAGAACTGGGAACTGTAGAAGTCCCTTAAAGCTTATAGTTTATACCTCAATAGACGAGTTATTTAATCAGTGGTAGCTGTATACATTGACCAGAACTTGAATATGTGAGCTCTGATATTAAGTAGGTTCTGTAGCTTCCAAAACAAAGGGGTGTGAGAATTAATAAATCATGTAGACAAACCCACGACTTGATTTATGTCAATTCTACAATTTAGAGTGAACTAAACAAGTTTTTTTTTTTTTTTTTCAGATTCCAAGGAGATTTCAAGTGTCTGGAGCCTTCAAGATAGGTAAGCATATCTCTGAAATTTGTATTTAATTAGCTTATATAGTTATACATTTAAACATGGTGGAAAGTGGATATTTGGCAGATATTAAGAAAATCTACAACAAGATTGTTTATGAGAATTAGATAACGAAGTTGTGTTGAAAATGAACTCCACGTATCAGCCCTCAGGTATGTAATCAGTTAGGTTTACATTTTATTAATAAAAGTTTTGTTTCCCTTGCGTTTTTGGTGATGTATAGAAACATACTCACTTTAGTTATAAGTTTCTATTTAAAAATACAAAATCTTATAGTTAATAGTTCTTAACTCTAAAATCTTTAAAATAAGTAAATAAAACTATGTGTATTAATTTGGTTTGTCAAATAAATGGATTTGGTTAAAAGGTTTGGTTAACAGAACCTTGAGCTAACATACAATTTCTACATACGTGTATATAGCATGTTTTGTATTGTGTTATGAGAGACATATGGAGTGATCGTTAGACCATTTAAGATTCGAGTATTCGGGTCACAACTAAGTAAAGTCATAAAGTGACAACCAGAAGACACTTGGTAATACTGTATAGCAGAACAAAGAATCATTTAAACCTAAATGCAATAGCATTGCGAAATCAAGAGCAAATGCCTAGATAACTCTTAAAACTAGTCTCTAAATCCTCAGTTTCTGCAACCAGGATAGAAGTAGTCAACACCATTTTCCTTGATCCTGAATTGAAAATTCTGCAGCTTGTTCCTCAAGCTTCCTCGAGCCGAGTTAATTATCTCCTTGTTCAGAACAGTCAACTGTATATTCAATAAGCCAGCAAAATCACTTAGACACCAAGAAATCATCAAACCAAACGTTCAGTCAATGATGTTGAGGAAAAGGAGCATTGTGATTACTTGGCCATGCACATCATTTGCTAAACCAGAGGCCAAAGGCTCTGCCTTTATCACAACATCCGCAAGGCACACCATTTGTAGCAAAAATGCAGGTCTATCAATGCTTTCATATATATCTTCATGATTGAGAATCACCAATGAACAATTCTGTCTTTAGAGAAACATAAAGAATGGTCATTAAGACTCAAAAGAAGAAAAACTCATTAATGTACATAACTGAACCTCTTGCTTACACTTTCATAAGTTAAGGTGTGACAGTAGTGCAGGAAATCCAAAACCTGATCCGAATTGCTTTCGGTCGCAGCAATTTCTAGTAGCGACATATCATCAACCATAACGGTTATGTTGCTATTAGTTACACTGCGCAACTTTTGAACAGTTTCTTGTATCTCCCTAAATAGTTTTGCAACTGCATTCACATTGTCTTCAATTCCTTCATCATCTGCTAAAAGACATGAAGCAGTCATTGGCACCTTACCAAAAAGGTATGAAGATGACAACACAAAACAATGAAACGCCATTACCAGTAGATGAAACCATTAATGTAAACGAAAACTCTAATCTTAGGGTAGAAACTTTACAGGTTCAGAAACTGATTTGCAGCTAATAGAGACAATTGCTACTTAAATTGATTCAAAATCCTAGCTCACAAAGAAGAACCGCACAAATCAAACCGAAACCAAAAGCAGAGATCTCCCGACTCTCCCGACTCTCTCTTCCTCCAAACAATCCTAAATTCCAAGATCCTGCAACATGTCTGTTTAACCCTCCAAGTATGATTCATCAAAGACTGACTAACAAATATGTCTTGTTAACTGACTGATGTGACATTAAGCATCGTCAAACTCTAATTCTATCTTCCTTACAAAGACATCATCACTTTGTCTAGACAAAAAACTAATGCAGAATCAAATCATTTGTTTACCTGATAATCTCACCTGAGCACTTCATCATAAGCTTGTCGAAGAAAACCAATCGATTGTTTGTCTTTTGTGTGGCTAAATTGCATCCCTGGACATAGTAAGACACTGAGAATCCTTGTACATCAAAAAGGGTAATGTAGAAAGCCAAAAATATAGACTTAAAACAGAGAAAATATCCAATCATTTACCAGTTTACGGAGGATTCGTTCATAATGAGAGAAAGGGCGAGCAAAAGCGATAAAGATAAGAGCGTCAGAGGAATGAGAGGAGAGAACACGCTTCATGAGCTGGTGAAGCACAAACGAACCACTTGTCTCTACACAGTCCTCGATTAATACTACCTTTCCACTTAATGGTGATTGATCAGCTAGTAGCTGCTCATCGAACCCTAAAGCTAAATCCAAAAGATTCGCAGATCGATCCATGGTGAATTTGGTAATCGAGCGACGATGGAGAAAGGAACAAACAAACAAAAAAGAACTTGCGAGTACAAAAGAAATTTAGGTTTTTGCGAAATGAAAAAGAGATGTTTATTTAAATGTAAAACCTTCACTTTTGATAGAATCTTGTTTATAAACCCGAAAGAATATAGTTTGTAATTTAAGTCCATGACCCTTCAGCTTTTTACTCAATTAAACTCTTCGTCTGTTCGTAAAAACTTGTTAAAATGATTTGAATCTTGGAAATTAATAGATGATCAATAAAAATCAAATAATGGTTGGCAAAAGACATTTGTAACAAAGAAGATTTGAAGATTAATTAGTAACATATTACATCAATTGAATAATGTAATTTAGAAAAAAATTTTATTTATGTAATTGTTTTAGAAATTTTGCAATTTCTGTAGTGTAATATTCTTAATTAGAAAAAAAAATATAGATTGTAAATATAATTTTTAAAATAATATTTATAAGAAAAATAGCACAAAATGACCTCATAGATACTTGAAAAATTAGTCAAATGATTATTACACAAACAATAAATTACTGTTTACTAACAATAATAATTGTGCACTTATACCTCGTTGATAACAATATTGTTAGCACGTTATTATTTATGTTGTATGTTTATCTAAATAGTTAGCATTGCAAATCCCCTCTGATTCATCCTCAATTTTCCCATTCTTTATATATATATATCGAACTTGTTATACGTACAACCAAAACATTATACTGCTAACTATAATATTATACGTACAAACAATATATTAACTTGTTAACTTAAAAGAGTAAAATAGGAAATGAAAGTCAGATTTCATATTATCCATTTGCTATTGTCACTTTCTTAATTATCAAAAACTATATGTATATATACACCAAATTTACCTTTTATAATGCCAAATGACTACTTTTTAAAATATAATAACAATTTCAAAAAGTATGTACCTGCATAAATAAATAAATAAATCATCTATTGAAATGTAATGAATATGATCTTTTTCATTATAAAATCCTCTATTTGCATTCAAGAGGGTGTAAGATTGTTTTTTTTTGGTAGTATTTCTAAAACTCAAAAAATAGTTTATGAATTATGCAAACGACTATAAATAAATCTGTTTGACGAATGAAATAGTGTTCAAACAACCGTTTTAATTTTTGTTTCAAATGCTTGATTTAACCAGTAATTTCAAACGAAGCGTGACAGGTAGCAAAGCAAAATTTGAGTTTTCAAAGTAGACTTTTACAAAATCATTTCTAAAACAAAATTTCAAAAACTAAATATTTGGAAGCAAAGAAGTCGAAGAAAGGAAAAACAAAATGGGTAAAAGTGTAAATGAAGTTTGGCTTCATAAGTCTTCAGAATATCATCAAACTATATTTACACTCTTACCCATTATGTTTGTCTTACTTTAAAATAAATTTTTATTTGCTCAATGTTTTTAAATGTAATCGTAGAAGGCTCAATGTTTATAAGTAGTTTTTCTTTCTAAAAAAAAAGCATCAAGGGTAATCCGTCGAAAATGCCTATGAAAAAGTTTGAACAAGAGAAAAATAGGAATTTAATGGGAAACAAATAACATCCGATTATATGATTTAAATGTATGATCCTCATTCTGTCTTTTTGCCCTTTTTCTCTTACATTTAAAACTATTATATGAAATAATTAGTTGATACTATCAATAATGAAAAAGAAATAACATTAAAAAATTTGGTTAAATCATTTTTGTGGTCAATTTTTTTTATCCAACCACATTTGGACTCGAAACAACATTCGAATTAACTCAAAGATCCGGCATGCCCTTTCCTGTTTTAGCATCATAAGTCTGCTCCCAGACAAACTCCATTGGTGTGTCCTTAGGGCCAGCTGCAAAACAAAAAGTATTAATCCTTCTGTGACAAAACTGCTACTATTGACTCTGTTTTGACTTTATTAAGAGATGCAATGTCCGAATTGAGCTGTAGTTATATTTTAAATAAAAAAGTTCGGTTTTTTCTTGTGATGACGGTACAGGCAAGCTAAGAAAGCTTTTTTTATCCTTTGATCTCATAAGGGAAGTAATGCATCTATTCCTTTACTTCAGATTCAAAACATGTAACACATGTCTCACATGCCTGGTATACTAATTGTGTTGATTCCATCTTAATCTTATTTTTAACCAAGTAGCTAATAGATTTCAAGTATACATCTTCCCAAATTTCAATGTAAATTGCATGTTTAGAGATATGTTAAATTACTATGTACCAGTAGTGGGTCTTGGTGTTGCTCTTATCTTTAAAATCTCCGGACGAGGGATTATAGAACCAGATGTGCCTGTGCCTCTAGCTACTCTTACTTTTGTTCCATCCTCTAAGTACTTTACACCAACCTTACAAGGCTTCCTGAGGTAGAAAAGATAAAAGAGAAATAAGAAACCCCTCACTTGAGCAAAAGAGTGATTAACCACAGACACAGTACTGCAAAGTGAGGCCATACCCAGTGACTGGATCAACAACTTGGACATTTGAGGCGTGTAGAGGAGCCTCTACCGTAAATATACCACCTTGGTGATCAGGGCCTCCCTTGATATGCTTCTTAATCTATGTATACCGAAAAAATCAAGTTGTATAAGGGTCTCTGTGAGTAGTCAAAGACTATCCCTGCAGCAAGCTAGAACATCCAAGAGGGAAGAGTTCAAGTTTGATAATTCATAAAATATTATGTAGCTAAATTCATGGAACTAGACCCGATTTGCGATTTTTCTAACCCAACCTATCACTGCTTAAATTAAAAGATAAGAATAAAATGTAAGATTGATAACTCCATGATGACTATCAATATGATCCTGATTCATGATGACTATTAAGCTAGTGATATGATCCTGATTCAGTACAAATCCATACTCCAGGAATGCAATCTTGTATATTTATTCTCTAAATGCGTGAGACCAAGCAAAAAAGATATTCACAACAAGACTATCTCACCAGATTCTTCCCTTCAACAATGACACGATTTTGGGATCGGATGACACGCTTAATGGTTCCAGTCTCGCCCTTATCTTTCCCACGAATTATCATTACCTGCATAAGAAATCAAACACCAAAAGAGTGAACCAATATAAGGAAAAGAGTGAACAGAGTGTTCTCACATTATCCCCTCGAAGTATCTTCCAGTGTCTGATGAGTTTCTCAGCAGCTTTCCAGCCCATGGCTCTGATAGATTCTGGTTCTATCAAGAGAAAGAAGAAGAGATTAGGAAGGTGAGAAGAAGAAGATCTTACAAAACAAATATATAAACAAAATTCTAGCAGTAAAGTGAAGTAAGTTCCTGGCATTCTGCATTCGGACTCTTACATTAAGATAAAATAGCATCCCATCAAAAAGTTTTTAAGATTTTTAAGATTACACGATCTCTAAGTTCGGAGCTGAGAAACAACGGTGCACACGAGCCATTCAAACTAAAACCATCAGAAGCATCAAACAATGTGAAACAGGAGTTTAATTTACAACCACAATAAACCGAGCTCAACAGTAACACTTGACCTCTTGTGACAGATTTAAGAACGTGAGCTTCTACGAAGAGAGGGTACAAGTAAACATCAACAACCAAATTCGCAAGAAATGTCTTCTAACGACGAAGTTGAATGTAATGATAAAATACGAAAAGATGATCGATGAGAATTACGAACTAACCTGAGAAACAGAGCGAGAGAAGAAGAGGTGCAAGGAGGCGTTTCTCAGACTTGGCGCAGCAGAGAAGATGTCGAAAACGAAGAAGTGAATCTACTTTGATTTTTGACTTCTATCTTATTTATGGGCCTTAGGCCCAATATGAAACTAGACCCAATTTTTTTGATCTCACGTCGCGTTTTGGATTCTCACATTCCGCGGTTTCGAAATTACTCAAACGCAGCCTCGCGTCGCGTTTTCTGTCTCAATCTAAGAGTTCTTTAATGCCGAGAATCTAGTTGAGCCTTGAAACTGACACGTAGCCAATTAGAAATGTCCACGTAATTACTTCCTCATATCGGATAAGAACCTTACTTTTTGATCATCAACCGCTTTGTATCTCTAATCTTTCTTCAAATTTTGGGGGTTTCAATTAGGGTTTTGATTTTTGAAATCTGTGTTTCTTTCTTTACTTGGTAATCTGTTTCTATTTTTAAAATCTTTAGATTTTCTCATCATGGATGATGAGTTGCTCGATTGGGAACTTCTTCATGGCTCTGACACTGAATCAACTGATTCAATCACTTCGGAGAAGAAATCAGGAAGTTCAAGCGTAATCGATGACGGTATGATTCTCTCAGATCATTTCTCTGCGGATAATCTCATAAACAAACCCACTGATTTAAGCCAGTATGGTGTAATTGAAACGGGTGAGTCTTCCCGGGTCGATTTCGGGTCGGGGCCTCCGAATCCGGAGTCGGTTCCGGTTGATCTGGGTTTTGATGCTCGTATTAGAAACGAATTAGGGATTTATGATACGGATACTGGTGAAAGTGAGGTAAGGCTGACTGATTTTGAAGCTGCTGATGTTGCTGAAACAATCGGTGGAATCTTTTCCATTCATGATGATAAAAGCAAGTGTTTATCCGAATTAGAGGATCTCGAGTTTGCTAATGGATCTGGTGTTGAAGAACCTACTGAGGATAAGTCTTGGTCTGATTCAGGGGGAAATGAATTGGTTTCTGGAGATTCTGGGATTATCAATGGTGAAGAAGAGATTGTTTCTGAGATAGTTGCTTCTACTGAAGCAATCGAGGGAATTGGAGAGGATAGTTTACAAGTTGGAGATGCAAATTCTGGTGATAATAGTAAAAATAGAGAGATTGTATGGTGGAAGATGCCATTTGTGCTTCTTAAGTATTGCACATACAGGATTGGTCCAGTTTGGTCTGTTTCCTTGGCTGCAGCTGTGATGGGTTTAGTTCTCTTGGGGCGCAGACTGTATAATATGAAAAAGAAAGCTCAAAGGTTCAATCTTAAAGTTACAATTGACGACAAGGTACGCTATATTAACATTGAGTCGACTGACTCTACCTTGTGTTATCATTTTGCTTCAAGTCGGTAAGCTAGTCTAGATTGATTCGTTTAAGGAATCAGCTTTGAACTCTATAAGTCAAGCTTGGTTTGGTTCAGTGATTGTGCTTAAAACATTGATAGGTTTTGTACTATATATGTTCTTCGAACCTTCCCTAATCTAGAAGGCCAAAATCTCTGAGATTTGATGTCTTTCTTTTGGTGAAATGTTTATCTATCATTATCATTACGTCATGGGTTGTTTATGATTTATGTAGAAGGTGTCTCGGGTGATGAGTCAAGCCGCTAGACTCAATGAAGCATTCACAGAGGTAAGAAGAGTCCCTGTGATCCGCCCTGCTCTACCATCTCCTGGTGCATGGCCGGTTTTGAGCCTTAGATGAGAAGCCAATTTCGACAATATCATTACACAATGGGGAATGAGTTCGTACAATGTCTCGTCATGTTATGTACCAAAATAATATAGATACATGTGTGTTATATATCGTAACCTATGCATCAGAGTGATTACCATATCTATTTATGTATGCTCAAGAGACTGAGAATCCTAGTTGGGGTCTTAGTTATGTGAACTTGAAAAGAGTACTCTGAACATACACTATTCGCCAAGTTAAAAGTTACATCATTTTCTTCTATTTTTTGTTCTACTAGTTAAATATGGGCTTAAATGACGAAGATAAGAAAGATATATGGGCTTAAACTGGCCCAACCATAGAAAGGCCCAGATCAATTTTGTTCAGTCGAGGTGTCACCTTCATATGAAGTTTGACTGTAAAAGCGCAAAAATGGAGAAAAGCGAGCTGTAGAAGAAGAGGAGTCGAACTGAAGAAGATCTCTGAGTTTATTCGTTCCTGATCGCGACCTCGAAAGCTTCATTAATGAAATCTTCTTCAAATTTAAATCCCCTTCGCGAAAATATCTCCGAGGAAGATGGAGAGCCAATAGAAGCTCCGGCGTCTGTCTTCGCCGCTCGTCCTATTCGCCCTCCTTCTACGTGAGTCAATCGTTACTCATCCTCAATTACTCTTCCGATCGCATCCTTATCATGAAATTTTAATCATTTATTGTAATCTCGACGTGAGTTAGTGAAGTGTCTAGCTATTTCGTTGCAGGAGTTCGTCGGAGAAGTATTCGCCTATAGATTGGTCAAGCTACTTTGATAAAGAAGAAGATATATCAATCACTGGCTCAGAAGATGTAACGTTACCGAATTGTTTTCCCAATTCAAAAAACAATGTTAGTTTAGGTCTCTGTTTCCTAATGAACTGTATCATTTTAGGTATTTCACGTATATATGGCAGGAACAGAAGGACCTGTTGTCTTTTGTCTCCATGGAGGTGGCTACTCTGGGTAAGAACACACTCCTCTCAGTATAGAAATTAAAATTTTGGTTGTTCTTGATTCAAACTAAGAATTGAAATGAAATCACGGTTTGCGGATTTAGTTCTTCCATTTTTGTAGCTGAATGTATGTATGACAATCGACACATACACATAAACACACAAAGTAATACTTTCATCTGTTCTCGCCAGGCTCTCGTTTTCTATAGTGGCAAGTAAAATCAAGGAGAAGGCTCGTGTGGTTGCGATGGACTTGAGGGGACATGGTAAATCGGTTTCAGAAAACGAATTGGACTTATCGCTTGAGGTATGGCATCCCTTTTTACTTTTTACTTTTGGATGTGCTCATCGATTTATCCATTAGCTCTTGCCTCTTGAGGATTGAACTTATGTAATAAATTGGATATGCAGACAATGAGCAATGATGTTTTGGCTGTGATTAAGGAAATGTATGGAGACTCTCCTCCAGCTATTGTGTTAGTTGGTCACAGGTTTTTCCCTTTTCCATTTTATTTCTCATATTGATAATTTGATATGTTGTTTTCGTACTCTGTTTGAAAATGTTAACGGCTAGTCATTGGCAAGTGCATAAATCTTTTTTCATTTCGCCTATCTTTCACACCTGTTACATATATAATAATGCTTTAGAGAATGTATACGTACATTTCTACGACTTAGTGTAAGATAATTATCTAAATGCAATGATCACTTTTATCAGCAATACGTCAAAAATTATGCTAGTGTAAAATTTATGCTGACAATTGTGTGTGTGTATTTGGCCATTGATAAAGTTATTTTGTAGTTCTTGATCTTTTGGTAAGGCATTTCATTTCATGTACTGAATCTATAGTTATGACTTTAATTATTTTATATGGAACATTTATTTGCTCTCTTGTCGTGATAAATGTATGCACTATGCATAAACTTGTAGAATAGAAGTTTTGTAATCCCGTTTTCATGAATTGGTTTCATGTTATCATTGTACAGCATGGGAGGTTCGGTTGCTGTGCAAGTTGCTGCAAACAAAACATTGCCTAGCTTGGCTGGGCTTGTAGTTGTAGACGTTGTTGAGGTTTGTTTTTTCTTTTTATAAGTCTCATATGTTTGTCACTGACAAACATTGTCACTTGGTCTGCACTCTCATGAGATGAACTAATCAAACTACTTTTATTGTAGGGTACTGCTATTGACTCGTTGATTCACATGCAGAAAATTCTTTCAAACAGAATGCAACATTTTCCCAGCATCCAAAAAGCAGTAAGCAACTCTTACACAATTAGCTGTGAACAAAAACCATTTATACTTATGAGCTGCAAGTAAGTTTGTTGGTCTGCCATCACTAAAGTAATGCATAATCTCTGCAGATTGAATACAGTGTTAGAGGAGGGTCACTAAGGAACATCGATTCTGCTCGTGTCTCCATCCCCACAACTCTCAAATATGATGATTCAAAGCAGTGGTGCGTATTTCTGTTGCCAATATCACCAATCTGAGGTCTTTACATGTTTGCTTTCTAATCAGTGGAATCATGAACTTTTGTCCAGCTACATTTACCGGACACGGCTAGAGGAAACAGAGCAATATTGGAAAGGCTGGTATGACCCTCCTTACTTCTTGTTTTGCTTTTATACATCACTGATGGTACATTCTTGAAGCGCCAAATATGTTAAGACAGAATTTGTAAGAATTTGCTATACTTGGTCACCATGGAATCTCATGCGGATACAAGACGGAAAGAATCTATCAGAAAAGAATTATACATCTATACAAACATAATAAGCTAAGGCTTTTAGGTTACTGAGACAGTTGAATGTTAAGAATTGTCAGTTACAACAGTTGCAGTTGTGAATCTAAATGTAAACATACATATACATGTCTTGAAACGTTTATGATTCGAACAATGTTGGTTGCCTTTTGCAGGTACGAAGGTCTCTCAGAGAAGTTCTTGTCAACTCCAGTTCCGAAACTCCTACTATTAGCTGGAACTGACAGATTGGACAAGTATCAACTCCTTCACATCTGACTCAGCTCATTTTAAGTTGATTCGAAACCTATTTTGTGTTGTGTTGTTAAAAAAGATGTTGATGATTGGATTATAGGACCCTCACAATTGGTCAAATGCAAGGAAAATTCCAGATGATCGTGGTCAAACACACTGGACATGCCATACAGGTCTAAAAAAACAAAAGCGATTACCTTAATGATTCGAATATATGAGTCTTTTGTGCTATGAATTTGATGGACGTACGTGGATGCAGGAAGATGTACCGGAGGAGTTTGCAAATCTAGTTCTGAATTTCATATCACGTAACCGAATTGGGCCAAAGGGTGTTGAGGTTTGTGTCTTAGTATTTTTCTCTCTGTTTGCAAGTGTGATTATATAATAAAACCGGTTTTACAGATACCAGGAAGGTGGAAACCGCAGCCTAAGAAATGAATCAGTCATCACTTGACAATGCCAAAGCTTTCCTCTCATTTTCACTTGTTTTGCTTGTCAGCTTTATATTTATAACTTATTAGCAATACAAGAAAACGAGATTTTAAAGAAAATTACCTGCAATACTTTTTTTATCTTTTGATGTTTTATATCCCAACGCAAACGTGAGACTTGTTAATTTTGTAGATTTGGTCGGATCTGAATTGAGTCTGTAAAGGATATTTAGTCAGTTTATCAATCACCACCGCACATCTGGCTCTGTCGGTTATTTTACAAATCTGCCTCATGTCTTTTGATGATTAGCAGAAGACGACATTTTTTGTATTTATAAAATACACCAACCTCTTTCTGGTATATTCATTTTCATCCCACATCTTTTATATATCCCAAGAGATTCCAATATAATTTCGTGTATTTTCAAATATACCTCAGATCTTCTGCGTAATTAAAAACTCACCCATATAGTTTGCGTAATTACAAAATCACAATAGAAATTAAGTTTTTTTTTAACCGCACCATACTGCCGAATGTGTTATCACCATTCAAAACCTTAGAAAAAGCAACCGAATATCGTGGTAAAATTGAATCACATCAAAAAGAATATTATCGACTTTATTTGAGGATACTCGCCTCATTAGTTAAAAAAATAACCATACAAAACTCAGTTCATGACCTCGATTAATTTTGGTCTGATTTATTTATCTGTGAGAAGAAAAAAATGCACTGAAATAGCAAAGAAGGCTTCATATAATCCGAACGAGCCTATCTACGCAGTACCTTCCTTCAAGTAAGCGATGAGATCGGCACGATCTTGTGGCTTTTTCAATCCAGGAAACACCATTTTCGTTCCAGGAATATACTGAAATAAAACCCATACCAAATTCAATCAAATTTACGATGTAATCTATTCATATCAGCTCAACAAGAGAGTATCAACACAAAAACTGAAGAAGAATAGCGTTAATCTAATGATTCATATGCCACTTTGAATAATGTTGCTAATATTTTGAATTTCTTGAAAGTAAAATCAAATATAATTAATGATTGTGCAATATTGAAAAAGGAAAAAGGAAGTCCAATTGCACAAAGATGGAGATTTTGCATAAACTGCGGATGAGCTAAAAAAAGACATTTAAGAATTTGAAATCCATTATAAGGATATGATTAAATAATTACCTTCTTTGGATTCAACAAGTAATCGTAAAGAGTCTTCTCCTCCCACGTTACAGCCATGCTTTTGTTAGCAGCAGAGTAAGAATATCCTGGAGTTGTTCCAGATTGTCTTCCAAACAATCCATTCAAATTTGGTCCTGTTTCCGTAAGAATTTACAATTCAATCAAACAAATATGTGAAATCAGGAAATCAAACTACAATAGAGCGATACACACATGCAATAAGAGCAATAACATCTAGATCAAAACGACGACATAAAACAAAACAATCGTAGCGTTCAAGCTAATTATACAAACTCCCAATCGAATTCGGTAGATCCAGATTAAAACAAAACGTAGAAGATAACATCAAATCAAAAGAATGACGAAAACAGAATACAGATAAGTTAGATCTCAGAGAGAATCGATCTCAGGGAATTAGAAAACGAACCTTGTTTGTGACCGGCACCTTTTTCGACGGTGTGACACTGAGCGCACTTGGTTCTGAAGATCTTTTCACCGGCCTTAGCGTTTCCAGGAGGTGCTTCATCGAAAGATGCCATTGGAACGAGAAAGAAGAAATATCAACGGTGGCTTTTTTGACGATTTCCGATATTTTGAAATGACTTTGTTCTTTTGCCTTTTCAGTTGTGGCAACGAGAAAAACGAAGAGGAAAGGGAATTTTTAAGAAAGGAAGGTTCGAGGAGACAAAAAGAGAGAGGAGGTGGCGTGGGTAAGACACAGTCCATACGTTTTTTTCTGGGTACACGTGGCGTTTTTATAGTGGTTGATTTTGAGTCGGTTGAGTATTTTATTCCTTTTCATTATTCTTTCAAATTGGGCTTATTTGTCAGAAGCTGAGTATAGAGGCCCAATTTTTACGTGCGACATGGCACTTTTTATACGATGTACAATTATACGAATTTAAGTTTCCCACATGGTAACTTTTTTTTGTCAAAAGATAATTATGCACTTCTGTGAAACAGAATTTACAAGAACTGAAACACAAAAGCTACCTTTCTTAATGTTAAGCATGAGTAAAATGATTCAATTATTCTTGATACCATATCTATGTGTAACCATATGCAAAAAGAATACGTACAATCTGTCACCAATTTCAATTTTATATAATAGATAGAAGACACGTAATTATCCATAAAGTTTTAGTTATGATTGGAATTCATTCTATAATATGATTGGTTTAATTTTAATCTCATAAAAAAAATTTTTACTTTTCAAAAACAACTAAAAGAAAACAAAAATTTTTGTATGATTCTTTAGTTTGTTTTTGATTTTAAAATATGATTGGATTTAATTTGAATTTTTTACAAAAAAAAAATTGTTTTTCAAAACAGAAAGAATTCTAGTGATGCCTAGAGTTTTGATTACTTTCGGATGAAACTATGGTAATCAAATTTATTTTTTTGGTTATAGATCTATATTTGTTATCTCAGTTTAGATTTGATCTTTGGAATTATACCTAATAATAACTAGTAACAAGCGTTTGAAACAAGACACATAAGAGATATGAGGTGTTTTAGGTAGGTGGGGGCTGGACCGACCACGCCAAGTGGTCGAAATTCCACGTCTGTATTAACCCCGACAAAAGGGTAAATCTGTCATTTCCCTCTCTGTGTCCTACCTGAGATTCTCCAGAAAGCGAACCAACGTACGGCGGAGCAGAAAATTAAAGCGACGGAGATACCAAGAAGAGGACGAGAAACACATTACCTACAGTTTCTCCGCCTTCGTTATTTATTGTATCTGCGTCTTCGATCTGTTTCTACTTGATCAAGAGCAGTAATTGCAAATTCGGCATCTTCTTAACTTGATCTGTCGTAATGTCGGCGGTCTCGTGCTCCTCGGCGAGCTCTAGCGGCGGATGTGGATTCAGGTTTCAATCAAAGACATCTGCTCTATCAGGAACCAACCATTTTTCAAATTCTATAAGAATTGGGACCAATTCTCAGGTTCATTTGATTCTCCTTCTCTTTGTGCAATCTCTCTTGGCATCATGAAGTTTAACATCCCTAATTTTAACTCTCTGTTTGGTGTTATTTTTTTCTACATGAAGAGTGACAGATTCTGTATTCATCGTTTGTCATTGATACATGGAAACCGTAAAGCTAAAGGAACTAGAATTCAAATGGCATTAGTTGACGAGAGGCAATCAACGGGAAATGATGTGGCTGAGCTTCCTCGGATTCTGGTATATGAATTTGATTAGTTATCTTGTTCTGCTATAAAAAAAAGTTCGATTAGTTCTCGTGGACCCATTTTGGATTGTTTAAAAATCGACATCTAGTTGGTTAGTGTTGCTGCAGATTGCAGAGTTATGTACAGTTCATGGTGATTGATTATTCATGTGCCATTATTTGCAGGCGTATGATCTTGTTCAAGGGGCACTTGTAAGTTATCTGAGTGCCAATCTATTATATATTTCCACTGTTGGAGACTATGAAACCTTTTATTAAAGCTTTCGCTGCAAGAAAAAGTATTGAACTTGATAACCTCGGCCATTGAGTATATAGAAGCTAACACAGTTTGAGAGATTCTCTGTGTTTGGGATTGATTGTAGACTGACGTTAATAACACACACGCAGGTGAAATGGAGATGGAAGGAGGACAAGTCTGTCCCCGATACACCCACTGCCGTTCTTGTACACGGGATTTTAGGGAGCGGAAAAAATTGGGGTCAGTATTGGGGAATTACAAATTTCTTAGTTAACTTGTTTTTTTTTTTCAATATTAGTTAAGGAATAATGAATCCTGAATCTCTTGACGTGCTTGTTAGAGATAAGCAAAGAGATCATCAATCTTTGTTTAGTCACCTATTTGTACTAGAGGGATTGTTTATTTCTTCTCAGCATTGTTTAGTTTTGCCTCTTGTTTGTTTAAACTTTGCTTTGTAGTTGTAAAGAGTGGAAAAATTTTCTAGCTTACAGAACCTTCTTTTTTTTTGCTTCTGTCACCTTAGGCACTTTTGCTCGAAGATTGGCTCATGAGTTCCCAACTTGGCAGGTATTTGTTTTGCCAAATGCTCTAAAATGTTCACACACACTTATTAGCTTGCGATAAGTAATCTGCTTCTCTTGATTCAACCTCCACAGTTTCTATTGGTAGATCTTCGTTGTCATGGGGATTCAGCATCTATCAAGAAGAGAGGTCCAAACTCTGTTGCCACAGCTGCCTCTGATGTTCTAAAACTTGTAAGTTTCTTTCTCAGGCCACATTTTATTCAATGACCAATGAGAGAGAACTTATCTGATATTTACATAATTTTAATTATCATGTCATTCTTAGGTTGGTCAGTTGAGGTTAACACCTCGGGTCCTTGTTGGTCATAGCTTTGGGGGGAAAGGTGACTTAATGTCTTTATGAAATCTCTTAGATTGTTTGCTATGTGATAGCTTTGCTGATGAGTTTTTTCTATGATCCGTGTAGTTGTTTTAAGCATGGTGGAGCAAGCAGCTAAGCCTCTTCCACGACCAGTCCGAGTAATTGTTTTTTCGATGTCTATATCCCAATGACCTTGGCAGGAATTTAGGATTTATGTTAATTACCCGTAATTGTACCATTTTAGGCTTGGGTATTGGATGCAACTCCTGGAAAAGTTCGTGCAGGAGGAGATGGAGAAGATCATCCACGAGAGCTTATATCATTTCTACGTAAACTGCCAAAAGTGGTAAGCTACAAGAGCTATCTATCTATCTTTTCGCCTTTCGTTATCGAAGCTTCGGACTTCTAAATTTCTTTTTCATACAAGATCACAAAATTGTGTCATGCATAAGTTGATATTTGATTATCTCGGGAGAGGTAGAACTGCAGATGATTGTTATTGAGAACTTACTTCTGTCAAATTAAAGTTCAGTGGTGCTATGTGAAGTGCCTTTTTGTCAGGAGTAAAGAATTCTTGAACATAGAATTACAAATCATACAAGGATGAATTTTGCTGGACATTACAAGAATTTGCAAAATGATGATACTTCACATGATTATTTGCAATAAGCATTTTGAACCACTCAAAGAGTCTTAGAAGTCAGAACAACATAGGGATCCAGAAAATATATGCTTATGATTATCTTCTGTATTTGAAGGTCTTGTCAAAGCGTGAGGTCTATAACGCTCTTATTAAAGAAGGGTTCTCCAATGATGTAGCACAGGTAAAATAATATCCATTTGCTCCGCACTTATATAACTTTTAGACTGCTTGTTGATTCTGCGGACGCTTGTTGAAGTGCAGCAATCTTGATGTATTTGAGTATATTTCTTGTGCAGTGGGTGGTTACCAATCTCAGGCCTACTGGACCACCATTATCTAGCTTCTCATGGACTTTTGACCTGGATGGGATCGCCGAGCTTTACCAGTCCTACGAAGACACAAATCTGTGGTATATAATAATTATCTGCTACCTTTCTGTGTTGAGTGAAACAAACTTGTAAGATGCTTTACCTAACTATACTTAAACTTCTTGGCAATATAAAATAACAGGAACTTTGTTGACAATCTTCCAAGAGGAGTACATGTTAATTTTCTAAAAGCTGAAAGAAGCTTGCACCGTTGGGCCTTAGAAGACCTTCAAAGAATTCATGCCGCTGAAGAGCTCGCCTCTGAAGAAGGAGGTGGCGTAGAGATGCATGTCCTGGAAGATGCTGGTCATTGGGTAAATTAACTAATCACACATCTGCTTATACATTGCTTCATCTTTGATATATATTAACGAACCCATAAACTGGCATTTGGGTTTTGTCCATTCAGGTTCACACGGATAATCCGGATGGTCTCTTTAGGATCTTGTCATCTTCATTTCAGGTCCTCAGAGCGTAGGAGCATGAAACGGTCTTGAATCTGAATTTTCTGTCTAATACTTGTGAAGAAGTTAAATCTAAATCACACTTGTGTCAGTGTAATGTTTTGGGTATAGCAATATCATTCGGCCTTATTCTTGATTATATGTGCTTTACATTGTTATTGTCTCTGGTAATGTTCTGCAGCTCATCTTCAATCAAGATTAAAGGACCAAAATATCTAACTTTTATACTTTAACCAAATTTTTTTTAAAAAATTAATTAAAACATACGTAATATCTAAGCTTGTTTTAATCCAGATTAGTCAACTAGGACGACTCAACATACTAAATGGTTTAATTCTCTAATTTCAGCAGATAAAATCAAAACCAAAAATCTTCTAAGGTTTAAACTCGTTTTTAGTTGTTAAACTATTAATTTACTACTGTGTTTATAACCATTGGGCTTTATTCAAAATTGATCCATGTGTTGTATGGGCCTGTGAAGAATTTTCACTCAGCTTTTGTTACAGAGTAGCGACTCCTAATTCTACTAGAATTAGGAAAATACGATACGCGGT
The DNA here is from genome assembly GCA_900406405.1 of Lepidium africanum. Classification (NCBI taxonomy): domain Eukaryota; kingdom Viridiplantae; phylum Streptophyta; class Magnoliopsida; order Brassicales; family Brassicaceae; genus Lepidium; species Lepidium africanum. The sequence goes on from OVAX01000626.1 coordinate 51,939, forward strand.
TAGAGTAACCAAATAGTTGTATATAAATATATGATACGCGATTTGAGTAGAGGATATTGCATAATCATCAAAGATGAGAAAATCAAACAGAGAGATTGTATCATCATCATCAAAGATGAGAAATTTGAACAGAGCGATTGCATCATTATCAAAGATGAGAAAAGTAAACCTAGCGATTGCATCATCATCACAAACAAAAAGAGAAGAAGACCAAACGGAATGCTAGTAAATGCACCATCATCGCTACCACAAGAAGTCGTAGAGGAAATATTCTTACGACTTCCACTGAAAGCCATAATCCAACTCAAGTGCCTCTCAAAAGAATGGAGATCCACGATCGAGTCTCGAAGTTTTGGGGAGAGACACTTGAAAATTAACAATAAATCACACGTGGATCATCCCAAGGTTATAGTCAGCACCGAGGAAAATCCCTTGAAAGGGATTAAGAATAGTATGCCTCGTCCAGACACAGACCTCGGCTTTAGTACTGTCTGTTTGGAATCAGGTTCGGTTCTATCCGCTACTCTTATCAATTTCCCTAAAGGATTTCGTTTTCGGATCTACGCTTCTAAAAGTTGTAACGGACTTTTCTGCATCCTTTCCCCGAGAACACAGGTCATGTATGTAGTTAATCCGGCCATACATGGTTCCGACAACTTCCTTCGGCTAGGTTAATGATTTCGCTGCGCACTTTAGACCCCACTCCAGAAAACCTAAAATCAGTTAGTTATACAGCATTCTTGAAGGCCTCTGATTACAAAGTAGTGTGGTTGTATAATTCTGAACATTACAATACTGATGCTTCGAGTCCAAGCGAGAGTGTTACCAAGTGCGAGGTTTTTGACTTTAAGGCAAACGTTTGGAGGTATTTGGCTTGCACTCCAAGCTATCGTATATTCTGTAACCATACACCGCCGGTTTCTACAAGCGGGTCTATTTATTGGTTGACTGAACCATATGATGGAGAAATCAAAGTGGTAACTCTTGATATTCATACCGAAAAATTTCAGGTGCTACCTAAGATTGTTCCATCAATTGCTCGTACAGATCCTAACCACATTGACATGTGCACTCTTGACAATCATTTGTGTATGTCCAAAAGGGACGAAGTTACGATGATCCAAGAGCTTTGGAGGTTAAAATCATCACAAGTCTCATGGGAGAAGATATATATATACTATAGATTTGCTATCTTGTTCCTCTTGCCAATCTGAATTCAGAGATGGATTTAATTGGACCAGAAACGATTTGTATGAGCCATCTACACCTGTAGCCATATGCAAGAACAAGAAGATCGTGCTCTCAAATCGCTATTCACACTGCCTTATAAAATATGATCCTCAAACTAAGTCTCTGTCTTTAGTTTTCGAACGACCTGCGGGTAGAAGATATGTTCCTTATTTTTGTAGTTTGATCTCTCATATATAAAATGATTTGATGTCTTTGCTATTACATAGTGAGTATTTTCATATTGAACTTAGAATATTAGCACTTTAATGAAGGTTCATTTTGTTATTAAAACCTAAGTTTTGTATCCGAAAAACATATGTTAAATTAATAATTCTTCAATTTACGTCGCATAAGTTCTAAACTTTTTATTTACTATATATAAAAAATAGACAAGGAAAGGATTTAGAAGGTTCTAAAATCTAAAATGGGGTAAAAGTGACATGAAGGCATGTGATTAACTCCCTCGTGCGTGGGAGCCCAAAACACCTTAAGTCATTGGGATTCATTTAAACACATGTGTTGCTAAATAAGGTTTTACTTTATTTGTTCCTAATTCCATTGCATCTCAGCACCTTCTTCAAGCATGAACTTTCCTCTACTCATATCTCACTCCCAATTCATCTCATGAGTCGCTATATTGTTATGCCAGCATCTCCATTTAGTTCAATTAAATCTCATTTTCTTCTATCTTTTCGTTAGAAGCAACCGAAGAAAAGAAATCCATGAAGAAGGTATTGTTTTCTTCCTAATACGTACTATCATTCCACTGTTTCCACAAACGAAACATTTCACCCAAAAAGATGAAACTTTTTTGTTTTCTAGCTAGCTATGGATTTTGATGAATAATTGTTGGTTTTGGGAAACAAGAGAAGGAGATATATGGAGGAAAAAGGTAATGAAGTTGAAGAAAGACAAGTTCTGACTGGATCCATGTTGGGATATCAATCTAAGTCCCACATCGAAAGTTTAGACAAGGAGTGTCTAATATATATGTCAATGAAACTCCATTTAGTATGAGGCCTTTTGGGAAGGAGCCCAATAAGGAAAACCTTGAGGGCTTTGCCACTATGGGTCCAAAGAGGACAATATCATACTAATTGGGAGGTTATGCTAATTATAAAAACTCTATAATTGGTATCAGAGCCATTGTTCGAAGATAACTTGCAATTCTTGGGATGCTGGTAGAGGTATCAAGATGTTTCACTGGAGATGAGGTCACAAGATGTTGTGGTCCTTGGTTTGAGGGGAGGATTGTTGGGATATCAATCCAAGTCCCATGTCGAAAGCTTAGACAAGGAGTGTCTAATATATAAGTCAATGGAAACTCCATTTAGTATGAGACCTTTTGGGAAGAAGCCCAATAAGGAAAACCTTGAGGGCTTTGCCACTATGGTCCCAAAGAGGACAATATCATACTAATTGGGAGGTTATGCTAATTATAAAAACCCTATAATCCGACCCCCTCCATCATAACCACATTCCCTTTCTCCATAGACTCTCATTTATGTCATCATTTACATCTTCTCTTCATCACCATTTATTGACATATTAGTTTATAAATCTTCATTTCCCACATTCCAGTTTTGGTTTTTGTTTATATGAATGTTAGTTTATATATAGCATTTCAATTGAAACGATAATGAGTGGAGCATTTCTGTCATATTTTGAGAAATATTAGTGGATGTGATGCAAGTAACACCACAAGAAAATGTAAAATTCGCAGTATTTGGTTAGTGGCTAAAAAGCACAACTAAATAGTCACTGATTAGATACTAAAATAATTGTAGCCAATCATTTGTATTATTTTAATAATATATCATTTTAGATACTATAACACGGTTACTACATTGGTTTGGTATTGTTCATGTAAGAGAACATGCAATAGAAGATATGAATATTTATGATAGAATTGTAATATTATAAATGTATTACATGACCTAAAAAATATTATAAATGTTTTTGCATTAGAGTAATGGATATGAAATTATAATTCATAATCATATGTTATATTATTTTAACCAATTCATAATTTGTAAAAGTTTTTATTATATTTGTCTATATAATGAGACTATGTATATAAATGTATTAGAGCTGCCAATATATACTTATTAATATATAAAATCACTTTTTGCTACAAGTGTTTGTATATTACTCTTGGCGGTCTAACTGGCTTTGTTTAGGTAATGTCTTTTGATTCGTGATTCTGTTTTGGTTCTCTTTAGTGTTTGTTGCATCTCTTCTTAATTCATATTTCTCCTTTCTATGACTTGATAAAGCTATAATATTAAAGTTAAAGAATATAGTATAAAAGACGATACTGTGATGGATCAATTTCAGTTACAGAATTAGAATCCGGGTATAATAATTAACCCCTCTCTCTTACTTATCACATTAAAGTAAAACCCTTAAAGAAATAAAGTTACACACATGTGTATGTAAGTGAGCATGAAGTGGCAATTTTTATATGTTGAAGCAATGTGTGTGGCTTCTCATGAAGACACTGATGAAGAAACTTGCGGATAAACCAAGTTAAATGATCGAGTCTTGAGTTGATTTAACAATGACTAACACCGATCTTGAATTTCAGAGGATAGAAATCGGAAGTCAAAATTGGAAATAGAGAAAGAAAGAGATGATTGAGAAAGAAGAAGATGATGCGAGCGAATTACAGAGTTCCCTCTTAACCGAGGTACATCTCTCTTCAGGTGAGTCACCTGGAATTCACTATTTTGGTTTCTTTCTGTTTCAATGTTACAAAGACGAGCTTCAACTCAATGAAGAAGAAGAAGTTGAATTTAAATAGTCAACACTCATTACAGTAACAAATTCTTAATGGGCCAGCGGATTAAAAATTGGCCCAAATCGAAAAATATAGTGATTCTAATAGGCTTCTTCTCTTATGTGCAGGTGATGGGCTTTAATCCAACCCAACAATGATGTGGCCCAGAACAAAAGATGGAGTTGATGAATCACAAATCTCCACCTCGGCTCCGACTTTCTCTCTTCTTGTCTGAACTACCGCGAGAGCACTACCGTGAAACCTAACTCACCTGAACCTCCGTGATTCTCAAGCTCTGGAAATCACTTATAAACTTCTTTTTCCCGATCTTAAACCTGAAAGAAAACTCCACCTCTTCTTTCATCAGACCAAAAGATAATGGCTCATCGACTTCACATTCGAAGAGCTCAAGGGCTTTGATTTCAACAACCGAGTTTGAAACCCTTTTCCTTGAGGCAAGTTCAGGCCTTCTGCATTTTCAAACTCGACATTTAATCAGAAAACTTCTGACCAGGTAAAACTTTCGTCATAGCATCTGCATGATTTTTAGATGTATGAATCTTAAGTACTGATACCTCGTTGTCTTGAATTACCTCTCGAATGTAGTTAAACTTGAATTTGATATGCTTTGTTCTTTCACTGCACATTCGATTCTTTACTAAGTACATAGCACTTTGAGAGTCATTGTAGATTTCAATTGGATCTTGTTTGAAACCCATTTCTCCTATGATTCCTTTTAGCCAAATAGCTTCTCTGCAACTCTCTGATAGAGCTATATACTCTGATTATGTAGTTGAAAGAGCTACGACTTGTTGTAGTCTAGATCTCCAACTGACTGTATTTCCACCAACTATGAATGCATAACCAGTAATTGATCTGCACTTGTCTAAATCACTAGCATAGTCTGCATCATAATAGCCTATCACTTTGAAGTCTGAATGCTTTCTGAATTTAAATTCAAATTTGCTGCATCAACCAAATACCTCATGATCCATTTAACTGTTGACCAATGTTCCTTTCTCAGATTTGCCATGAATATACTAACCATTCCTACTGCATATGCGAGGTGTGGACGTGAACCAACCATAGCATACATGAGGCTACCAACTGCACTGGCATAAGGTATGTTCTTCATCTCCTTTGTCTGTTCTTTTTCTTCCTCAGTAGTTAACTTCTTAAGCTTAAAATGTGAACCTAAAGGTGTTGAAACTGACCTACTTTCACCCATTTCAAATACCTTTAGAATCTGCTTGATGTAGGAGCTTTGAGATGGAAGCAATGATGAATTTGTTCTATCTCTGATTATATCCATACCTAGAATCTTTCTAGCCTTCCCCAAGTCTTTCATTTCAAACTCTGTACTCAGAGTTTTCTTTAACTTGTTGATTTGAACTAAATCAACTGAAGCAATTAACATGTCGTCCATGTATAGTAGGAGATAAATCATTTCTCTTAAGTGCTTTCCTCTAATATAGACGTAGGGATCATACTCACTCTCACTCTTCTTAAAACCTTGTTTTAGGATAATTGTATCAAACTTCTGGTTCCATTCCCTTGGACTTTGCTTTAGACCATATAATGATTTACGAAGTAGACACACTTTATCTTCTTTGCCTTTGACTTCATAACCCCTCAGGCTACTTCATATAGATATTTTCTTTTAGAGTGCCATGTAGAAAGGCAGTCTTAACATCTAGTTGCTCCAATTCCATATCAAAATTGACAACAGTAGACAGTAAAATCCGGATAGATGCGTGCTTAACCACATGTGCAAACACCTCATTATAGTCTATTCCTTCTATTTGTGCATAACCTTTGGCCACGAGTCTAGCTTTATGTCTAGGTTTTTCAACCCCTGGAATCCCTTGTTTTAATTTGAAAATCCACTTAGAACCAATCACCTTTTGATCTTTTGGCTTATCAACTAGATCCTAAGTAGAATTTCGAATTAGAGAGTCCATTTCATCATCAGAAGCTTGCATCCACTTCTTTCCATCTTTACTCCTCTTTGCCTCAAAGAAATTTCTTGGTTATGCTAAGTTAACGTCATCAGCACATGAAAGTGCATAGGCCACAAAGTCTGCATCACCATACTTTGAAGGAGGCTTGATTTCTCTTCTTTTCATATCTCTTGCTAGAAGATAACCACTTAGGTCTAAATTCTCATCTGTATCAGTGACTCTATCAGAACTTTCTGTTTTTGTATTACCTTCTGAATCATCCTCTGTGCCTGAAAGAACTTGATCTTCTAACTTGCTACCATTCTCTAGTTAATAACCTGGACTTCCTCCACCTAATTATGTATCTCTTTCATTTTGTTGATTTTCTCCTAGTACTTCTTTAATGTTTGTTCTGAATGAAACTCGTTTCTTCTCCTTACTTTCCGATGCTTTATCATTAACTTTCACTGTAACATCTTCAATACTAAGATCCCTGAAAAAATTATCTTCATTGAAGACTACATCCCTACTAATCACCAATTTCTTCTCATCCAATAACCAGATTCTGTAGCCTTTTGACTCAAGTCCATAACCCAAGAAAACTCCTTTCACAGTTCTCGGATTAACTTTACTTTGAACAGAATGAACATAGACTATACACCCAAACACTTTTAGATGTTTATATGATGGCTTAGAGTTATACTATTGCTCATCTGGAACCTCAAAATTTATAGAAGAACATGGAGACTTATTTATCAGATACACTGCTGTATTAGCTGCCTCAGCCCAAAACTCTTCACTTAGACCTGAATCTGATAACATGCTCCTAACCTTCTCCATTATTGTTCTGTTCATTCTATGTGAGAGCCCATTTTGTTGTGGGGTATAGGCACACATTTGATGTCTTTTAATTCCATAAGCTTTACACAATCCTTCAAACTGTTGATTACAGTATTCAAGTCCATTATCAGTCCTTAAACACTTAATCTTATTACCCGTCTGATTCTCAACTAACACCTTTCAATCTGAGAAAGCTTGAAAAGCTTCATTTTTCTTCCTTAGGAATTTGATCCAAACCTTTCTTGAGAAATCATCTATAAATGTGATAAAGTATTGAGCTCCTGATATGCTTGGTGTTGTGTTTTGAGAACCCCATAAGTCTAAATGGATGTACTCCAAAGTACATTTTGAAGTATGTTTTCCTTTCTGAAAACTCAATCTGTGTGTTTTCCCCATTGCACAAGCTTCACAAAAGCTTAGACTCTTTATTTCTTCTTTCTTTAAGCAATCCCTATTGATCTTTTTCCCATGTGACCCAGTCTTTGATGCCATCTCCAAGTAGTATCAATACTAACTTTAGCAACATTTGCTTCAGAACTTTCAATATGTCCCTCTAGTTAGTAAAGACCATTTCTGCAGCTTCCTGCCAAAAAATTCTTCCCTTTCTGATAGAACTGAATTCTAAAGTCTTCTCCAATGTAGTTAGAACCCATATGTTCAAGTTGACCATAAGAAATCAAATTTCTTTTCATGTCAGGAACATATCTGACTTCATCTAGAATGACTTTAGTTCCATCTGGATTCTTGATTACGATCTTCCCTATTCCTTTGACATCACACCAAGTATTATTCTCCATATAGACTCTGTTCCCTTCAACCTCCACCAAATCAGTAAGTAGCTCTTTCTTTGGTGTTATATGAAACGTACAACCAGAGTCCATGACCCAATCATCAGAGAAAACAAATAAGCTGACTGTTAGAGCCGTAGATTATGAATCAATAATTGCATAATTTGCAGAATCCTTAGTGTTGTTCTGAGGACAATCTCGCTTCCAGTGATTTGCATCACCACAGATCCAGCAAGCTCATACTTTCTCATTGTTCTGCTTAGACTTTGACTACAATCTTCCTTTACTTTTTGATATGCCTTTACCCTTTCCTGATCCTTTGTTGCCTCTATTTTCTGGTATGCCTCTCCCCTCAACTGTTAACCCTTATACTACATTCTTCTTGACCTGGTACACAGCTTTCTGTTTTAGATTAGCCTCCATAGCATATGCTCCTATGATAACATCATCCATGGTTGACGAGTCCATCTTAGCACCAAACTGGAGAATGTGAACTAGAGGATCATAAGCAGATGGCAAACTCGTAAGAAGTGATATTGCTTGATCTTCATCATCAATCTTGACATTTAAACTTGCCAGATCAGCCACGAGTTTGAGGAAGGAATCAACATTCTCTTCAATAAATCTATCTTCATCCATCTTGAAGCATGATAATTGCTTCTTCAGATAAATTCTATTTGGCAGAGACTTTGTTTGATAATCTCTTTCAAGTGTCTTCCATTGAGCATGAGCTGTTGGTTCTTGCATTATCTTCTGAAGCACCACATCAGCAACACACTGACCAAGTAGACTCCTTGCCCTCTTGTTCTTCATTTCCCACGTTGAATCAGTTTTCTTCATTCCCTCTTTGATATCACCATCTTTACCCTTTTGCGGTTCTGTAGAGATAAAATTTTCTGGTGGATTCTCGATGACTGATAACAAACCATGAATCTCAAACTGTCCAAGAACACAATAACTTCCACAAACCGAAATCGCCTTTTCCATTGAACTTCTCTACTTCAAACTTTCTCGGTGTTGCTTCTATTTTGTTTTGCTTACAAATTTGAATTGATAACCTGCAGAACTATCAATCAAGATTTATGTATTTAAAAACAAACAGAATTGTAACAAGATAACAAGTATCTTTGTTAAACAACAATTAACAAGTTTGAGTTAGAGAAAGCTTATTCAATTTGCTGATTCTTTCTCTTTGAATCAGATTCTGATCAGTTTGAATGTGTTCTTCGTTTGTCAGGTGATTCTTAATGCGTGAGGATGAAAATGTCAAGATCCACTTGTTCTTTGCTCAGAGAAATGCTTCTTCTTCAAGCTGGTAAGAAACCTCTTGACTTGTCTTCCGTAATATAATCCTTGTGTTAATCGTGATTCTTCAATTTCTCCGATCTTCGAGCCTTGCTCTGATACCAATTGTTGAAGAAACTTGCAGATAAACCAAGTTAAACGATCGAGTCTTGAGTCGATTTAACAATGACTAACACCTTGATTGATCTTGAATTTCAGAGAATAGAAATCAGAAGTCGAAATTGGAAACAGAGAAAGAAAGAGATGATTGAGAAAGAAGAAGATGATGCGAGCAAATTATAGAGTTCCCTCTTAACCGAGGTACATCTCTCTTCAGGTGAGTCACCTGGAATTCACTATTTTGGTTTCTCTCTGTTTCAATGTTACAAAGACGAGCTTCAACTTAATGAAGAANCTGTTTCAATGTTACAAAGACGAGCTTCAACTTAATGAAGAAGAAGTTGACTTTAAATAGTCAACACTCATAATAGTAACAGATTCTTAATGGGCCTGCGGATTAAAAAATGGCCCAAATTGAAAAATATAGTGCTTCTAATAGGCTTCTTCTCTTCTGTGCAGGTGATGGGCTTTACTCCAGCCCAACAATGTGGCCCATAACAAAAGATGAAGTCGATGAATCACAGACACAAGTCATGCACTTGTGATTCATCACTACAAAGAAAAGGTCAACATATAAAAACATAAAAGAAAGGAGAAGAGTCTTTGATTATTTGTTATTAATTACGAGAAAAAGGATAACTAGTGAAAAGCTCTCTCTCACTTCCTGGGAGGATCGAAAGGTAGAAGCAAAAATAAATGAAGGATTCATTGCATCTAATCCGAGTAAAGTTATAAGAAGTTAAGAGAGGAAAAGATTAATTTCTCTACAAGTAAAGCTATGGATCAAGGTTACTAGAGTTCTTGATTTACTGTTGGTTTAATCAAATTTAGTGGTTTTTGGGATTTAGGTTTCAGGAACTGAAATCTAGAAAAACAATTGACAATCGGCTAATTGTATTATTTGCACCATATTTCACAGACGACTCACAAAGTTTCAAATCGAGTTTGCTGTTGTTGCATTTTATGGCCATTATGAAATAAAAAATGTGAAAGACTCCGAATAAGAATTCTAAAGCGCCAAGTTACATATTTTATAGAAACGCGACACAGTCTTAGTTCTGCCTTTTTTTTCTGTTTAATATTTGTGAAGAAGTAATTTAAATCACACTTGTGTCCGTATAATGTTTTGGGAGACTTAAGTAACAATAAAACATCATATAGCAGTATCATAGATCCGGCATTATTAATTCTAGACTCTATGTCCTTTACATTGCTATTTTTTCTGCTAAAGTTCTGAAGCTCATGTTCACTCTACACTCTACACACCAAACTGACTTCACCTCTAATTTCTTCATTCAGTTTTTATTACAACTCCTGGATATTAAACTGTGAAAACCGTGGTGGGCTTGCGGGATACCGTGGTGGGCTTGCCATGTAATGAGGTGGGCTTGCGGTGTTTGCAGGATACCGTGGTGGGCTTGCGGTGTAATGAGGTGGACTTGCAGTGTACCGAGGTGGGCCTCCTTCAAGCATAAGTTTCATTTGTGAAGAAGATTCATCCGCAGAAATACCCGAACCAACCCCAACAAGGGAGCTTCTACGTGAACCCTCGGTAGACAGTAAAAGCTTAAATGTCCATCTCAGCACATTTGGCGTGAAGACTCTGTAGAGGAGAAACACATCGTACCAGTTCGGGAACTTCACATATGCATCTCCTCTACAAGCTCCAGCCACAATCATCTTTGCAAATTCTTCTAGTGGCCCACCGTTTGCAGGTACCTGCACATCATCTAAGTAAGTCATTGGATCTTTGAGGTTCATTGAAACATAGGTGTTGTTAAATAAGGTTTTACTTCTCTTTCTTCCTTCCATTGCATCTCAGCACCTTCTTCTAGCATGAACTTTCCTCTACTCATATCACTCCCAATCCATCCATGAGTCGCTATTGTTATACCAACATCTCCATTTAGCTCAAATCTCAGCGTCTCATAGAAGTTGACTAGTGCTGCTTTTGCAGCCTATACAATGATATAGAATATTGTGTAATCTCTTTATGAGAAAGCAGATAAATATGGTAAACGTTTAGAGTTACTAACGGAATAAAGACTCATCCGTGGTAATGGCAACCAGTTCTCCACCGATGCATTCACGACTATGCGACCATTCGTCTGTTTAAGGTATGGCAATGCTACATAAGTCGGATAAACATTCCCCCAGAAGTTTATGTCCTGCGATCAACGATGCTTCAAATTTCAATCGAAAATGATCAACACTTACACACAATACAAAACCAGAACTAGTTGTAAGCAAATCATACCAGTAAATGTGGAAAAACAGTTGTGTCACTGACTTCTTCAAAGTAAAACGTGTGTCCAAGACTCGCTGTATTCACTAAGTGATCCACTGCGTCGAATCCAACAATAATTTCGTTAAAAGTACTAAAAACTTGAACAAGTTAAACTTATTCCAAGCAAGCATTTCAATGAGGATCAGTCCTATATGTGCTTCCAACTCAAAACGAATTGACAATGAGTGAAGAGATCCATATTTTATATATTCCAGTTAAGATCTATTCCAACTTCCGATGTGGGATATATTCCCTAATTTCCTAAAGGATACCTCGACCGTAGTAGTTGACGGCTTGGTTGATAAAACGACGACAATCATCTTCTTTGATGACATCAGCAGCGATGATGATGACGTGGTTGGCTCCAAATTGTTTAGCTTTGTTGCTCACAACTCTTAGTCTCTGCTCTCTCCTCGCCACTAACACCAAATTTGCTCCTCTCTTTGCATATTCATATGCTATTTGCTGCGTTCATCACATCAACAATCATGCAAAATTAAGAAACTCATAGCATAATTTTTCTTCTAACATATTTACTTCTAATGCTCGAGTTTTATAATTTTTTTTTTCCAACAACAATTGGATCCATAACGCTAAATCAATAGCCTAAAGCATATTCTCTAAAATCTCTATTTAACCTACGACATGTAGTGGGGTGAGATCAAACTCTTAATACCAATTCAATCATCCTAATCGCCACACAATTTCATTTTTTTTTAATCAACGAGGAATTTCATTTTAAGGATCTACTTGCCGACCATGTGAGTTATGGATTTCTCTTAAGAAAAAAATTAAACAATGAACACCATATATTTTGAAACTACATAACTAATTTGTTGAATCAAATAATAATAATATATGGTTCTAAGAAAATAAATAGTTTCATTCGTACTTAATGTAAGTAAGTACCTCTCCAATTGCAGAAGAAGCTCCAGTGATGATGACAACTTTATCTTCCATGTTTTCGGTGGCAAAATAAGAATTGTAAAGCCGTTCAGAGAAGCTTATGAAACTCAATAATGGCCAGGAAAAGGCCATCACCACCATAGTAGCCGGAGGCGCCACAAGGTTCATCACCGAGTTCAATAGATCCACCATCTTTTTCTCTCTATTCCAAAAAAGAAAAGAAAAAAAGAATTAGAATTTGATGATCACGGCTATAAAGATGAAGAAGAAAGATAGAGAAAGCAACTTGAACAACTTTGTTGTTTCTTTTAAATTTGAGAAAGTGAGAAATTAAGTTTGTGGGGCGGAATTTGACGTATAGTGGTGGATGATGAACACCATGGCTACATGCAGACTGAGTTACAGAGCCACGTGCTTCTTCGTCTTACCTCTTTCTTGAGATAAATTAACTCAAAATACTCCAGTTCCGGTTTAATTCGGTTTGGCTGTTTTGCATCTGGATTAATAGTTTTGTGCAACGTACACAGCTCCATTTGAAATAAACATTAGATTATCTTATATAACACCATAATTAATAACTTAATAAATAATGTTTAGTTCTTGTTTTCTTTGTCTAATTAAGAGCAATCTCTTAAATTGATTGATATACAAACGAATGCGTGAGAGTGTCTTGAAGCCTGGTCTAGCTTAGATTGGATGGTCTTTATTAGTCTGATGGAATTTTGTGACTTAAAATCTTACTCAGTTGTTGTTACAAATTTTATTTGTTACGAATTCATAGTTTAAGAAAAAAGTTATTGTATAACTCTCATCCGTAATGTTTTGTGACGAAATTGTAATTTGTCACAAATACTATGTTTACAGTGGATGATAGATAACATTGCAAATTGAAAATCAAATCTCCAAGATGTGTTTGTCTGAAAATAGTGCTCACCACGAAAACACCAAAGACATACATTCATTTAATCAACTAGCTAGTTGGTATCGATATCCGACAGAAAGATCGATGGTGGTAACCACAACATTAACGACAACAATAACAAACAAACAAAGAAACATCATTTTGACTGTTGGATCACATTTTCACCATCAACAAAAGGTTTCATGACTATACCTGCGTTCTAACGCGGGATTTGATTGTTTTGATTACTTTTATAACTGTATGTATTTATGTGGTTAGACCCGTGTTAATATTTTAGAATATTGATTTCGAGATGTTGTTTTAGAGGTCTCAAACCCGAACCGAAATTGATCCGAATTAGAATAACCGAACCGGAAAAAAAAATTCAAATGAGTTATAAATCTATGTATCCAAAAACTGAACTCAAACCCGAACCGAAACCAAACCAATAACCAAATTTTAGTTTTTTAAAACTTTTCTATTAAATCATTTTTAATTTTCAAATTTTATATAAAAATACCCAAACCCAAACTCGATCTATACCGAAGCAAATTTTATCCGAAAAATAAAAATATTTGAATAAGTCTTAAACTATAATAACCATAATACCAAATTAGATTAACCAAATTCGACAAAATACCAGAATGTGTCCTGAAAATCGAATTCAAACCTATACGTGAACCGAATCAGTAACCGAGTTTTTAACCAATATATTTTTATTAAATTTTAGTTCTTTTAGAGTTTTTATCATTATATATTTATTGATTTTGAATTTTGTATAAAGATTTGTAACAAAACCTATCTCAAACCTATTTTTAAGGGTTGTTATGAATTATAGGTTGATTTTTATCTTAAGATTTTTAACACGATCAAAATGAAAGTGTATCCCGCTTTAATATATAAGACTAGTATTATGCCTGAGTTATAACGCGGGATTAAGTTGTTTTGATTGTTATTTTATAACCGTATTTATTTAGGTTGTTAGATCCATATTGATATTTTGGAATATTACTTATGAGATGTTATTTTTGAGGTCCAATACCCGAACCGAAACTGATACGAATTAGAGGAACCGAAGATGAAATGATAATGAGTCTTAATTCTATGTACCAAAAAAACCGAACTCAAACCGGAACCAGAACCAGATAAGAACCAAACTTTAGCTTTTTAGAATTTTCTATTTAATATTTTTAATTTGAATTTTTATATAAAAAATACATGAATATGAATTAAAGATTTTTCCATTAAATTTTTTTAAATTTTGAATTTATGTATAAAATATGTAACAAAACCTATCTCAAGCCCATTTTTAAGGGTTGTTATGAACTATATGTTAATTTTTATCCTAAAATTTATAACACGATCAAAATGAAAGTGTCTCCCGCTTTAATATATAAGATAATTAGAGTGTCATGAATCAAAACTATACTAGAGTTTGACAAAAGAAAAAAATAGAGTTTTATAGTTACAACTTAAAATATCACAATTTAAATTAATTTATTGATAAAAATCAGATAATGTTATTGGTTGGAAACTTGCACAAAAATAGAAAAAAAAAATCATTTTAACAAACAACTATATATTCTGAGTTGTCTTCTCCGCAAAATCTTAGGTTTCTCCTAATTTCCCGCGACATAAAAACCAAATCCAATCTCTTCCAATTTCTAAAATTTTCCACTTTAGAATTAACAACATTTTGTTCGTTAATTTCTCTCTGTGGTATTTTCCGTTATCGGTGAATAGTTGCTGCAACGTTTTGTCCATCTTGCAGAAGATAACGGAAAAGAAATAAATAAAAATTGGGGTTTTTGTTATTGTTTGTAACATTCTTCTCATTATCTCTTGTTTCTTGGTTCACAAGTCTTCTCTTTTGTGATTTTTTTATATAAAAGTTCTCTTTGTTCTATTTGGTGTTTGGGTTTCTACAGCTTTGTTCCATTAATTACATTGCCTCTCTCCATCCTCTACAACATATTTTACAAAGAATTGCATACTTTTAGGGTTTTAAAAAGATCCCTAGGTTACATCTTCATCATCATCCTCTGTGTTTTAGCTAATAAACCTAGGATTCCTGGGTTTTATGCTTGGGGATTTATCGGAAAAAGGTTTGTTCTTCATGCGGATAGAAGATTTTCGAAAAGATTGTGAATCGGCCTGAGTATTATGGGCTGCATTTGCTCTAAAGGAACAGCAGAAGAAGAAGTTATTGATGAACATGTAAAACCAAGTGAGAATTGCAACAAAACATCCTCAGTTCAATTGACTGCACCTGTAACATCCAAGACAGATGAGTTTTCACATAAAGCTGTGGATGGATGCTCTGGTGGACGCAAAATTGAAGGATTATCGAATAGACCATCCAGTAGAGCTAATGGATTTATTGTTCCTATAGATGATAGTGGTGGTAGAACGGTAATTGTAGAGAGACCTACAAAGTCTCACAGGAGATGTGCAACTGCAGAGATTCGGACAGGAGGAGGAGGACTTAGTATTTCTCAACCGAGTAATACCATTACAAGTGTTCCACGTAGCCCTGAGCTTGAGCTCATTGCAGCTGGATGGCCTTCTTGGTTAACCTCTGTTGCAGGTGAAGCCATTAAAGGTTGGATTCCACGACGTGCAGAGTCTTTTGAGAAACTGGACAAAGTTAGTTTCTTTCTCTCTTTGTTTTCCATATTATAGTGTTTTTGATCCATATGTTTCTACTTTGTTGTCTTATTGGGGTAATCATTATGTGAACATTGTCTTTTGCAGATTGGACAAGGGACTTATAGTAGCGTGTACAAAGCTCGAGACCTAGAGACCGGTAAAACAGTAGCCATGAAGAAAGTCAGGTTTGTAAATATGGATCCAGAAAGTGTGAGATTCATGGCAAGAGAAATCCACATCTTGCGCAAACTCGACCATCCAAATGTGATGAAGCTTGAGTGTCTTGTGACCTCAAAAGTCTCTGGTAGCTTGTACCTTGTGTTTGAGTACATGGAGCATGATCTTTCAGGCCTCGCTCTTAGACCTGGTGTAAAGTTCACCGAACCTCAGGTACGTTCTTTTGATTTCAATTACAGAGCCAAAAAAAGGTAACATAAAATTACAAATCATGTTTGTTGTTACTTCTTGCAGATCAAATGTTACATAAAACAACTAGTTAGTGGACTTGAACACTGCCATAAACGTGGAATCCTCCATCGTGACATTAAGGGTTCAAATCTTTTGGTAAACAATGATGGAGTCCTTAAGATTGGAGACTTTGGTCTGGCGAATTTCTATCAACCAGAACCAGATCAACCTTTGACAAGCCGTGTTGTAACCTTGTGGTATAGAGCCCCTGAGCTTCTTCTAGGAGCTACAGAGTATGGACCAGGGATAGATCTGTGGAGTGTTGGTTGCATCATCACAGAACTATTTCTAGGGAAACCAATCATGCCAGGAAGAACAGAGGTAAATTTTACTGGACAATTAGTTCTTTGAATCCATGACCATCCAGCATAATTTATTGATTCAAGCAATGTATTGTTGACAATGTCTCTTAGGTGGAGCAAATGCATAAGATCTTCAAGTTGTGTGGCTCACCAAGTGATGATTACTGGAGAAAAACAAAGCTACCACTTGCAACAAGTTTCAAGCCACAACAACCTTATAAGCGTGTTCTTCGAGAGACATTCAAGAACTTGCCATCTTCTGCTTTAGCTCTTATTGACAAGCTTTTATCTTTAGAACCAGAAAAGCGAGGCACAGCTTCTTCGACCCTAAGTAGCAAGGTAGCCTTGTAATTCTTCATTTAGCAGTTATTGATTTGCTTTCTCAAATCAAACTCAATTCTTTCTTCTTCTTTTTTTCTCTAGTTCTTCACAACAGAACCACTTCCTTGTGATGTATCAAGTTTGCCTAAGTATCCTCCAAGCAAGGAACTTGATGTAAAGGTCCGAGATGAAGAAGCAAGAAGGTATGTGAAAAAGCTTCCCTAGAAAATCACAAACTTATTCATCTGAGTTTTCTAAACACATGTTCAATGTAAATTCAGGAAACGAGCTGAAACTGTGAAGGGTCGTGGACCTGAATCTGTGAGAAGAGGTTCAAGAGACCTCAAGAGTACTACAACAACACCAGCGTTTGTTGCTTCAGGGAAGTCAAAAGACACAATCAATCCACATCAAGACAGTAGAACCAGCTTGAGAGGAGAAACAGGAAAAGGAAATAGAGAGAAAGGCTTTTCTCATACCAATTCAATGATTCATCCAAGCATGGCAGCAACATGGAGTAAAATTGAAAGCTCAAGGAACAATGCTGCTGAACTCAAGAGTACTCGATCTAGCAATGTTCCCATGGCTGGTAGATACTTGTCTCCTTCACATAAAGATGATGTAGCTATAGAACCAACAACGGTAATATATCACATGAAACTAGATTGCTTCAACATATCATCTTTAGTTTTTCCTTATAGATTATGGATTTTAAAATGTTTTCTCATGTAGTTTCAGAAATATGTACGGAAGAAGAACAGAATACATTGTTCAGGGCCATTGATGCCTCCTGGTGGAAACATTGAAGATATTTTGAAAGACCATGATAGGCAAATTCGAGAGGCTGTAAGGAAATCACGGCTTGAGAAATCTGCGACAAAGAAAAACAACATTACATGAAATGGGCAAAGGAAAATAGAACATAACATTGGCTCAGCTATTTGATTCTGCGCTGCAATAAACAAAACACAATCTAAAGCAAGCCAAAGCCATACATGTGATTGTGGTAGTAAGATCTGTAATTATGTGGTCCTTGTATGTGTTAATTTCTGTTTTCTTTGTCTCACACATATTTCTTGTGGTATGGAGAGAAGCAAACAAGTGTGCATATTTAGCAATCACGTTTAGTCTCTTTAATATGTAGATAGAATTTTTTCTAGTCATTAGCTGCAAAATACAAAGGGATTTCACAAAAGTTCATCATTGTTATATACAACTTAAATAGTTATGCACTTGCCTAAGAGCATCTGCAATGGTGAGAAATCCATTGAATCTCTCATTAATATAATATTAATATTTTTTAGTAAAACTTAGTTTGAGAACCTTACTTTAATTTTGGTCTTTATTGGTGAGAGACTCACTTTTTTTTTTTGCCAACAACAGAATACTTTATTATTTAATCAATATCATTTGTTACAGCAGATAATAAAAACCCTGTACAAGATTCATAAATAAACCAAGGAGGACTAGAGAGATGTAATACATGTTTGCTAAGTATGTCAGCACAACGGTTTGCATTGCATGAAACCCAAGTAAAACGAAGCGTAGTGAATAAGGATGACCACTGACATATCGTATAAACATAGTGGGCTAGACGTAGATTATATATTGGTGACGTCAATTGACGGAACAAGATCTGGTTATCCCCCTCAAATATGATGTTGCGATGGCCTAAACCCCACACACATTGCATAGCCCAAATCAAAGCTGAAGCTTCAACTTCTTCCGCAGTATAGCGTCCTTCAAAGCGTCCCATTCCACAATGTCGAACTTGGCCTATTATATCCCGAATTATCCATCCCAAACCCGGAGGATGAGGTCCACTTTTATTAGCAGCATCATAATTGCATTTGTACCAATCCACAGGTGGTTTTGACCATGTACGTTGTGGTGATGACACTTGAAGGAAGTTACGAGAATTCCCGATTGAGTCATGCTTAACCGATAACCATTCCAAAGTATCTCTAGAACATCAGTTCCATGTTTCAAGAACAGAATAGTGAACTTGATTATATGTTAAAGCATTTCTACTTTTCCATAGCCGCCATAAAACCAAAAGCCAACGATTCGGTGAAACCATGGAACATTCGAATCCTGGTAAATGGATAGTAAGACGCGAATTTTATCCAGAATAGCGTTTGTTGGTTCACAGATGAATTGTGTAGGGAGACCCGAGCTCCGCCAGACTGCTATCGCATATGAACATTGGAAAAAAGTATTATACGTTGATTAAAAACCTGTACAGCAACGTAAACAAGATGTAATTGGGTATCTAAACCAATTTTATAATATTAAAACTAATTAGATACTCTACTAAGATAC
>OVAX01000627.1:0-71051 GCA_900406405.1 Lepidium africanum
AGTTGAAGGTAAAGGAGGTCAAGAACGGAAGATTGGCTATGTTCTCTATGTTTGGATTCTTTGTTCAAGCCATTGTCACTGGTAAGGGACCATTGGAGAACCTTGCTGACCATTTGGCCGATCCAGTTAACAACAACGCATGGGCCTTCGCCACCAACTTTGTTCCCGGAAAGTGAGCAAAGTTTTATCTGTTTGTAATTTGTTTTTTTTTTAAGGCCTTTTAATTCGAGTAAGAGTGAGAGACGAGACTCTGTGGTGGATGGTTTGGGACTTTCAGATGTAACTTTGCAAAGACTTTGTATCATTTATCGTTAGTCAAATAACTCAATTTTCTCTCATATATGTCTCATAATATCTACAATTGAATTGGACTTAAGTTCTTGGATACACTGATTGATTATACAGTTGAGCAATATGACAGAACATAACTCAATTTTAGGCCAATGAATGCATGATCTGAAACAGACTTGTATAATCTCAGGAACAAACCCGACTGATGAATCACAAGTTTGCTGCATTCCGGAGATGGATTTCCAAGATTATTCATAGATTTGCTTATGGGAAACAATATCCGTTACAATTTAATCGAAATCGCTAACGTTCCACACAAACGATCAAACATGTAAAAATAAACAAAATTAACTCAGACGAGCAAAGAAGATACATCCTTTACCTCAAAGAAGTCCTGAAGAGCGGTCATTTTAATGGCACTTGACTTCAAGCTCTTGATTCCCTCAGCAGTGGCCAATGCTCCAGCGACAGTGGTTATAACTGGGACCTTGTAGGCTAGAGCCATTTGTCTGAGCTGTCTCCCATCTTTCTGATCAAGAGCATCGCCTGAACTCGTGATCAACATCAATTGGATTTGACCATTAGCCACCATATCAGCAGCATGTGGTCTTCCTTCATGCAACTTTAGCACTCTCTCCACGGGAATGCCTTTTAGTTCCAGGAAATGGGCAGTTCCTGAGGTCGCAACAATCTTGAACCCAAGCTCGAGGAAGGACACTGCGATTTTCTCCAGGTGCGGTTTGGTCATATCATTTAAGCTGAGGAAGACTGTGCCGTCTAAAGGTAGCTTTTGACCTGCAGCGATCTGAGCCATTGCAAACGCGCTTGGGAATTCGGTACTGATGCTCATCACTTCTCCTGTGCTTCTCATCTCTGGCCCAAGAATCACATCACATCCTTGGAATTTCTCAAACGGAAAAACAGCTTCTTTCACAGAAATGTGTTTAGGGATGACTTCTTTTTCAAAGTTAAGATCTTTGAGAGATTTGCCGGACATGACCAGCGCTGCATACTTGGCAAGTGGGTGTCCAATGGCTTTTGAGACAAAAGGAACAGTACGGGAAGCTCGTGGATTGGCTTCAAGCAGGAAAACATCACCAGATGTTGTGATTGCGTACTGACAGTTCATCAGCCCACAAACGTTTAACTTTTTAGCCAGCTTAGTGGTCCATGACCTGATTGTTTGCAAACAAGAAGATGGGATGGTTTGTGTTGGAAGCATACAAGCCGAGTCACCAGAATGCACACCAGCTTGTTCGATATGCTCCATTATTCCACCAATCACCACATTTCCATAGGCATCAGTAAGAGTGTCAACGTCAATCTCAATAGCATCAGAGAGATATTTATCAACCAAAACAGGTCTCTCTGGGTCAACTTCAACCGCATTCTCCAAATAGGTTATTAGTCTTGTGTCATCATAAACGATCTCCATTGCTCGTCCCCCTAGAACATAAGATGGTCTTACCACAACTGGATAGCCTACCTCCTTTGCTATGGCTAATGCATCAGCTTCGCTCTTTGCAATGCCTCCCTTGGGCTGCTCAATTTTCAGTTCGTCAAGTATCGCATTGAACCTTTCTCTGTCTTCAGCAGCGTCAATGGAATCGGGTGACGTACCCCAGATGCGAACAGGTCCAGCTCCGCTCAAGCTCATCGGCATGTGCTTATCCAGATAATGTTTGATAGGGAGAGCAAGTTTCAAAGGAGTTTGACCACCAAATTGCACTATTATGCCATCAGGTTTCTCAAGGTCGATAACATTGAGGACGTCTTCGATAGTAAGAGGTTCAAAGTAGAGCCTATCACTTGTATCATAATCTGTGGATACTGTTTCAGGGTTTGAGTTTAACATTATGGTCTCATAACCAGCATCCTGCAAACACATTTCAAGAGTATATGAGTAACTTTAGCAAAACAAACTTGATCACAATGCTTAATGGCTTTGGAGAAAAGCGCTTAGATTGTCTATAGACAGACCTGTAAGGCGAAAGATGTGTGGCAACAACAGTAATCAAATTCAATCCCTTGACCAATACGATTAGGCCCTCCACCCAGAATCAAAACCTTCTTCTTGCTGTTTGGAGCTGATTCACATTCAAAATCATATGAAGAGTACATGTATGGTGTATGCGCTTCAAACTCTGCTGCACATGTGTCTACTCTCTTGTAAGATGGAACAACTCCTAAAGAAATCCTCTTGGTACGGACTTCTTCCTCAGTTGTCTTTGTAGCAAAAGCAATTTGCTTGTCACTAAATCCCCGCTTTTTAACTTCGTAAAGGTCTTCTTTTGTAATCTTTAATAAGGTTCCCTGCATAAGATACTGTTCCACATCCACGAGCTCTTTAAGCTGGGTTAGGAACCAATTGTCTACCATGCTCAACTCGTGGATTTCATCAACTTTCATACCCTTTTTCATGGCGGCATATATTGCATGGATCCTGTCAGGATTCGGGACTCTAAGGCTATATTTTAGTTGATCCCAGTCCCAATCTAGTTCTTTAATTTTTGAACAGCCCCAACCTGAGAATCCACACTCCAGAGACCTTAAGGCTTTCTGGAAAGATTCTTGGAATGTGCGGCCAAGAGCCATAGCTTCCCCAACCGATTTCATCTGAGTCGTCAGCAAGGGCTGAGATCCTGGAAACTTCTCAAATGCAAATCTAGGAATCTGCATGCCAATAAATAGATACAATTAAGCAAAATATGCACCGAGTATACTGCATTCTAAATAATTGCCCTGGCGCTGTTTATGTAGCATATAACACTGAATACACCCTCAACCAGATGTATGTGTGTCAATCTTCAAAATTAAGAAGACTCATTACATGTAAGAATTACGAACCTTAGTCACCACATAATCGATGGAGGGCTCAAAGCTGGCTGGTGTTTTTCTCGTGATATCATTTGGAATTTGATCCAAGGTATACCCAACAGACAACTTGGCTGCCATTTTAGCAATGGGAAATCCTGTAGCCTTGGAAGCAAGAGCAGATGATCTTGAGACCCTAGGGTTCATCTCTATGATCATAACTTCACCATCAACCGGGTTCACTGCAAACTGCACGTTAGATCCACCACACTCAACACCAATCTCCCGTATAATCGCGATGGAATAATCTCTAAGGCGCTGATACTCTCTATCCGTTAGAGTCTGCGCAGGTGCCACAGTGATGGAATCACCCGTATGCACACCCATAGGATCAATATTCTCAATGGAACATATAATAACAACATTGTCAGCTAAGTCTCTCATCACCTCAAGCTCATATTCTTTCCAACCCAACAACGATTTCTCAACAAGAACCTGACTTGTCACACTCGCAGCCAAACCCGCTTTACAAATAGACTCAAACTCTTCTTTGTTGTAAGCAATTCCACCACCGGTACCACCTAGAGTAAACGCAGGACGGATGATCAAAGGGAACTCACCGATTCTCTCTGCAATATCAAAACACTCGTCAAGAGTGTTTCCAATCCCTGAAGGTGGGGTCTTAAGCCCAATGTTCTTCATTGCCTGCTTGAACAAGTCACGATCCTCAGCTTTCTTAATCGCATCAAGTTTAGCCCCGATTAATTCAACACCGTATTTCTCAAGAGCACCACTCTCTGCAAGAGCAACCGCTAGGTTCAATGCGGTTTGGCCACCCATTGTAGGTAACAAAGCGTCAGGCCTCTCTTTCTCGATAACTTGCTCAACGAGCTCAGGAGTCATCGGAGCAATATAAGTCCGATTAGCGGTTTCTGGGTCAGTCATGATAGTGGCTGGATTCGAATTGATCAGAATCACTTCGTATCCCTCTTCCCTTAGAGCTTTACAAGCTTGAGTTCCAGAGTAATCAAACTCGCAAGCCTGCCCAATGACAATCGGACCAGCACCGAGGATCAGAATCTTCTTCAGATCGGTTCTCTTCCCAACTACCTCCGCAGAAAAAGCCGTAACAGTGGAGTCGGCAAGCTCTGAGACAGGTTTGATAACGCGAGTAACGGAGCCTTTTCGATTGAGACATGGAAGGAAAGTGGAGAAGGAAGAAGAAGAAGCAGAGCCTAGCCTTGATTTTCCTCTGTAATTGTTGGGAGAGCGAGAGAATAAACCAGAATTGGAGAGCTTGGAAGGAGAGAAACGAGGATTGGATTTAGAAGAAGCGAAAATGGAAGAACAATTGGCAGAGAGTTCCAAGCAATGGTTATTCATTTTGCTTCTTCTTCTTCTACTTTTGTCTGTCGGCTCTGCAACTGGAGACTGGAGAAGAGTGAGAGACGAGGGAAAGGGTTTTAGGGTTTCTCGGATTTGGATTATTCCGGTTTTTATTTGTTGTCCTTTTTTTTTTTTTTTAAAAAATTTCTTGGTAATTGAAATTGATTACCCATATCGGAAACTATTATTCAGACCGAAGTGCCATCAATCACTCATAGAGTCATAGTCACCATTAATTTTCAACTTTTTAATCAAGCCACATCTTTTGTTTTTTTTGTTTTTTTTAATACGCGAAGAAAATAATGTTTGAAATTATGGTGGAATACATTGGAGAAATACTAGATTTACAAAAAAAAAAAAAAAAATTCCGGAAACTAAAATCTAAAAGAGAAGAGCATATTAAAAAGAATACAAAAATGGAAAATTAGAATAAATAAAAATAATGATCTGAACTCACTGATAGAAACCATTACAAGACAATAAAAAGTTAGTGTTGGTGACAAAACCTCTTGTAACAAATACCAACAAGTAGATAATCCACAATTCTTCCGCAAATAGAGAAGTCAGAAAGTACGAACAGGAAACAAAACAAACCAAACCCGACAAGCATAATCATAAATCGAACCGGTAAGGGAACCACACGATCAACTTGAATCAAACATAACTGAAATCCTAACCAAACCAAGCTAACTTACTCTAAACTGGTTCAATACTAAAGTAAACCGGAAAAGAGCTCCTAACTAAACTAAACCTAACCGGTAAAACACACGTAGAGAGACAAATGATGGAGATACGGATGAGAGTGCCATAATTTCACCAGATAAGCATGGAGGAGAAGTTTTGCCTTGAGCCGCGCGGTAAAAGAGACCAAACCACCGTCAGAAGGAAAGAAGAGAAAAAGAAGAAGATCCTCCCTCGCGACATATGAAACTAAAACCGAGAAGAAAGCGCTGTCGGTACTAGCAACCACCCAGAGAAGCTCGCCAACCTTTGGCGGACCAGAGGAAAGACCACCAGAGAAGCAAAGGAGGACGAAAAACTCAAACTCATAAAAATCGACAACCTATCAACTCTGACCACCACCGTGAGAAGAAGAGCCACTAGGAACAACAACAAAATAGGTGAATAGTGTTTGTACTGGATTTAGCACAATGATTAATTAAGAATTAAGGTAGGAAACTCTGTCTATTAAGTAGCAAAATGGGTAATTACAAATATGCCGAGGAGGTCCTCGACGGTTTAAAAGTGCAAAAGTATTTAGTCTAAGTCTAAGCATATGTCGAGAGAGCGGAAAAAGATCCTCGTTTGCTTCCAAGTCTCTGGTTTTATATAGAAAGGCCTTACTAGGGTTTTCCCTTCCCACTCGTTTGTCGAGGTTCAAGGTGTGGTCGACGACGAGGCCGAGTGGGATGTGTCTCGAGTTAAGGATGATGAGCCATTGAAGGACATTGGTCCCGAGATCGAGATTACCGGGGATGATTATTCGGAGATTGTTTCTGATTCTGACGATGAGAATTGTCCTCGGCTGGAGGAGTATTATAAAGTGTCTAAGTGGTTGAAGTGTCTGAAGGTTCCTCCCTCGAAGTGTTCAAAGAAGTCTTTGCAGAAGCTTGTTGATAAGTGTAAGATTTAAGTGCCAGTGCGCCTTCAGGTGCCCGGGAAGAGGGAGCGACCGTGGGACCCTCGTCTGGATTACATCTGCTTGTATGAGTACTTCTTCAAGGATTGCGGTATGCAGCTTCCTTTGCCTCAGTTGTTTGTCAATTATTGTGCTCGTCGTCTTTGCTATACGCAGTTGTCTCCTGCTTCGATTAAAAACATTATGTCCCTGCTCGTCCTTGGTGCGGAGTGCGGGGTAAAGGTGACAACCCACTTTTTTGAGAAGGTTTCGCATCTTTTGGTTAATTTAAAGAACGATTGTACTTGGTATGTCAGTGCGGAGTCGGGTTGTGGTGTTGCTAACGGGTTTCATACTTAGATCAATGGTTAGCGGGACCGTTATTTCTTTGTGCATATTAATTTTTGCCTCGTACCTGTAACCTCATCGTTGATCTCGTGTTTGTTGGAACATGACGCCTGGTAGGTTTCTTGGTGTTTGCGTTTTGTGATCTTTTATTGATTTTTCTTAATTTTTATTTTTGCTTGCAACTCGTCATCTTCCACCGCTTAAGGATTACCCGGAAGATTTCTTTGATGATGTTTGGTGTATCAAGTGGCTTAGTGCTTCTCGGTGTCCACACATTCACACAGAGAGGGTCAGGCGTAACTTACAACATGTTAGTGCTGGTATGTTGTATATGTACTCATCCTCTCTCTTTTTTTAATCCTAAGTGTATGTGCTTTGTGTTGTGACAGCGTCGAGGAAGATGATGGAGCAATGGACAATGATGATTGATTATGCCGAGCAGTTTGCAGGAGAGTTGATGATTTTGGATGCCGATGACGTGAAGCTGGCTTTGCCCGGTGACTTGCCGGTGGTGCAGGAGGGCGGCATTATGGGGAAGGATGCCGATGAGAGGATGGATGTGTCACCGTACATGTGTGCGTCTCCTAGGGCTTCCGTGGAGGGTTCATCCACTATGATTAGGAGGAATTTGAAGCGGCCAGTGGGCGAGGATGTGGAGAGAGTTGATGATGGGTGTGCTAGGGGTCGGAAGAGGAGTCGTACCGAGGGAGTTGTGGCCGAGGGGTCGAGGACCAAGGGAAAATCAAGTTGACCAAACTATGAATTCAATTTTAAGTACCGTGGGAGTAAGCTTGTGGAAAAGGATATTCCGATGAGTAGCTGTTTAGGGTACTACATGCGGGGTTCTCTTCGTGGGGCTCTGAAACTGGAGAAGACGGTTGAGGGTGCTTTGTTTAGCGAGACTTCTGCTTTGTTAGCCGAGGTATTGTATTCTTTTAGGGACGTGGGTGTTTCCTTGTCGTTCTTAGTTGCTTTCCTTTGTTAAGTTGTGTACTTGTCTTGCAGGTGTATTGCAATTTGAATTTGATGGGCGAGCGATGTGAGGATCATATTTTCTGTGAAGGAAAATGACAATTTGATTTGCGAGGAGGCGCAGTGGAGGCGGTTGGCTCATGATGGGGAGGCTAAACTTATTGCCGATGCTTAGTAGTTGGGTGATGAGAGGAGGCAGAGTGCGACGTTTAGTGTGGAAACAAGGAAGTTGGAGAAGTATGTGGATGATTTGGGGCGTGAGATTGAGGAGAACCATCATGTGTATCTTGGTTGTTTGGATCAGGTGGATGAGGTTGTCGGTCGGATTCATGAGAAGGTTACCGCAGAGAGGGCTCTTTTTGCCCAAGATTGATCGTTGTATGAGGCTAAGTTGGAGCACCTCGGGGAGTACATTCGCGCTGTTCAGGAGGTGTACACACCTCGTCTCATGGAGTACCACGCGTTTGGGACCCTTTGTTGTGTGGAGTTCATACGGGATATATTGGAGGTGGCAGTATCAAAGTGCTTTGTTGCAAAACTGCACAAGGGTAAGGTGGAGTATGGGGCTCAGGTGGCCACCATTCGTGTTCCGAAGTTTCAGGGAGAGGATCTCAACCCTTTGCCGGCACGAGCTAATGCTTCTGTACTTAGTGATCTTGTGACACTGGCAGGAACTGTGCGGCATTTTCACGACAAAAGAGAGCATAGTGCTTATGGTAGGAATAATGAGGAGGGTGAGGGTGCCGGGAGGCGCAGCGACAAAGGGAAAGGTGACGAGGATGATAGAAGTGACGAGAAAGACGAGGGTGACGAGGAGACTGCTGTAGGCTAGGTTCTAGTCATCCTTGTTTTTTATTATTGTTTATTAGCTCTGGTATGTCAACTTTTCATGTTTGTATCGAGCGGGTCGTAGTCGTTTGTTTAAAGTTTGTTGTTGTGGCTGATACTTCTTGTTTTCCAGATGTTGGTTATTTTGGAGAGATAAGACTTGGTTTACGCTTTGTTAAGTCATCATGTTTGGCTGTGGCTGATAATCAGAGGTTGCTGTGGGCTTTTGTTATGTGTGATATTATCGTTTGGATTTTTAAATTGTTTGTGCTCGGTACATTTGTCGGGCATAATCGGTATCCGGCTTACCTGCAGGCGTCAAGATGAGTATCCTACTGGCTTAGGCATATTAGGTGTGACATTATGGTTCGGATTATCTTGTCGCGCCATTGTGGGTGGTGTCTTCCATTTTTACTTGGGCAACTTAGGAGCAGAATTATGGCCCGACTTACCCTGTCGAACTGGGCTCAGCTTTTACTTAGGCATTTTAGGAGTGGAATTATGATCCGGGTTATCCTGTCTTGTTGACCCGGATTATTTACTAAGAGAAAAATGATTTTATTAATATCATAGTTGCGCCCGAAGGCTACTTATGTACCCCATTAGATGATCAAGCCAGTCGTAGTTCGATTTACAGGGTTACAACGTACATTAATTAAAAACAAATGCATAAAGGGCAGATGAATCCCAGAGGATTGATGCCAAGGAGCACTCTGATAGGATAATCCTGAAAGGTTATTAAAAGATAGGATGATCCTAAAGGGTTATTGCCGAGGAGCGCCTGGTGCTGGTGTCATCGTTGGTGTTTAGTAGTAGAATCACAAAAGGTTGCTTGCATTCTAGCTCCTTGGTATCATGTCGCTAGCCATGGTCATGAGTTCGTAGACGCCCGACTTAACAAATTTTTGAAATCAAGTATGAGCCTTCCTAGTTTGTGCCCATCTTCCCGATGTTTGGTTCGGATGTGTTTTCGAAGACTTTATGCATGACGAGGTCACCAGTTACAAAGCGTTTGTGTTTGACCTTCTTGTTGTGGTACATGGATGCATGCTGCTCGTATTGCAAGACTCGTAGGCGGGAACCATCATATGTTTTTTGAGGTCGTCGAGGCTACCATAGGGCCTTTCTTGGTTGATGTTTTCATCCAGAGTGAATACTTTGCAGCGTATTGTTTGAACACTTACTTCTGCAGGAACCATTGCTTCCACGCCATGTGAGAGTGAAAACAATGTCTTGCCAGTTGATTTTCTCGGTGTGGTTTGGTGGGAGCAAAGGACACCATCGAGCTCATTGGACCAGCATCCTTTCTTTTCATCGAGGTGCTTTTTATTACCCTCGATTATGATCTTGTTGGTGGCCTCGGCCTGACCATTTTCTTGTGGGTTGCAGGGCTTGCTTTTGCTTAATCCGATTTTCCAGCGGGCACAGAATCCTTCAAATTTGGCATAGGTGAACTGGGAGCCGTTGTGAGTGACTATCTCATACGGGAGGCCATGGCGGAAAATGATGTTTTTCCACACAACTTTTTGTACGTCGGATTCTTGGATTTTGGAGCAAGAGTCAGCTTCCACCCACTTAGTGAAGTAGTTTGTCATGACGAGGAGGAAACATTTTTAGCGAGACAAGGGAAGGGGGCCAACGATATCCATCGCCCAACGCATAAATAGTTAAGGCATTATTGACGAGGATAGCTATTCGGCTGGTGCATGGATCATCGGACTATGTCTTTGGTATTTCTCGCATTTCTCCGTATATCTTTCGCAGTCGGCGATCATTGTCGGCCAAAAGTAGGCCAGACTACGAACCTTTTGAGCAATTGTTGACAGTGGGAGTGGTTGCCGCAGGCCCCATCATATACTTCAACTATGATGCACTAAGTTTTTTCTCCGTGAATGCAATAGTGTAGGACTCCGTTCAGGGTTCATCGATACAAGTTTCCTTCTATTTCCTTGTTATAAGCACTCTTGGCTCTTAGGTGCCGCGCATCCCACCTTTCAAGAGGCACCTCTTATTGGCGACGTATGCTAGGATTTATTCCCTCCTGTCTTTTTTATCGACCTCAACATTCTTTTGGGACTTCTCGAATACTTCTGGTTCGCTCTCGTTAACGGCTAGGCATTGTCCTTTTGTTAACTCGATGCTTGTAATTTCAATGTATTCGACATGGATAACCCGACGATGCGTCGGGTCTAACGTGGAGGCCAGAGCCACGAGCGCATCTGCTGAAGTATGGTATCCCTGAGGAATTTTGACTAGCTCGAAATTGTGAATTAAACTGCGAGGGTTTTGAGTATATCTAAGTATGAGGCTATGCATTTGCATTTGGCCACATATTTGCCACTGTGCTGATTGGCGAGGAGTTGAGAATCAACCAAGGTTAGAATGTGTTGCACGATGAGGGCTCTTGCGAAATGTAGTCCAGCAAGAAGGGCATCATATTTTGCTTTGTTATTGGACGCAGGGAAGGCAAGTCGGAATGATTGTTTGAGTATTTCTCCTGTTGGTGATTCGAGTCGGATGCTAATTCTTGAGCCATAGCGTGTTGCCGAGTCATAAGCGTACAAGGTCCATTTGTCGATTTGTTCGGGTGGGAGGTCGTCTTTTGTCTCGGGGATAGTTCAATGAGGAAGTCAGCCGAGACCTCAGATTTGGCACCGTGCGTTCTTTATATTCGATGTTGTATTCGCTAAGTTAGATCATCCACTTAGTCATCCAGCCAGATTGACTGAGGTTGTGCATGATTATTCTCAGCGGATGGTTTATAAGAACAATTATGGCATGGGATTGGAATTTTCATTTTGTAGTGACGACCACCAAAGCCAATTTCTCTGTCGCAGTGTATTGTGTTTCTGCGTCGTTTAGCTTGCGGTTGTAGAAGATTGGACGATGCTCTCGGCGATCATACTTGACAAGCACTCCACCTACTGCGGAGCCAGTTACCGCAATATATAAGTACAATGTTTCCAGGACATATGCCGTGGACAGGTAGGCTTTTAGCTGCTCGAAGGCCTCGTCACATTTCTCGTCGCAGCCTGCCATGCAAAGTGCTTGTTTCCGCGAAGCACCTGGTAGAATGGTAAGCATTTATCCGTCGACCCGGAGGTGAAGCGGTGGAGGGCGGCGATCCGGCCCGTCAGTCTTTGTACTTTTTGCGTGTTCTTTAGAGACGGTAATTTTAGGATCGTGGATATCTATTTGGGGTTCGCTTCAATTCTTCGGTGAGTGACGATGTACCCAAAGAATACTTCCGAGGTTATGCCAAACATGCATTTGACGGGATTAAGTTTTATTTGGTATGCGTTAAGGACATCGAAGTATTCTTTGAGGTCGGTCACGTGTACCTCGGCCTTCAAAGATTTAACAAGTATGTTGTCTATGTATACTTTTATTGATAAGCCTCGGGTAGGTTGTGCCGACATTTTTGAGCTCGAATGGCATGACTTTATAGAAATAGGTTCCTCAGGCGGCTATGAAGGTGGTCTTCTCCTAATGGGCTGCATTCATCTTAATTTGTTTGTACCTTGAGAATGCATCCATGAAGGACAACAACTCATTTTCTGCGGCCACCTCGACTAGTCACCCGATAATGAGTTCGTCTTGGAGAAGGGCTGAAAGTTTCCGACCGATGTCGACACAACGTTCTGGGTTGTGCTAACTGTATCGACGAGGACTCTCGTAATGTTGCAGTCTGCGATGCAGAGCTCGACCACTACTGGGTCATCATGTGGCCGTTACATACCTTCTGCGTCTGCGTCAGTAAAACTTATAACTTCGTTTGGTAGGGTGTTTTAGACGTGGGCGACATGTGCAAGATTGTGCTTATGATTGGCTCGTGCCTTGGGTAAATCGACCTCGCATTTGTGATTTTTGATTGCTCGTACAGAATCATTGCCCTCGTTCAAACTTCCCATGATCATAATTATTTGCTGAGGCGGAAGTTCCTCGTCACGGTCGGTGCATTTTCGTGGTGGTTCCTCTTTAGTTCTTGTTGTTTCCTCGCTGTCTCGCTGTCTTTAAGAGCTGGTCCTAGCTCAGTCACCATACGGGTGCTGTTTAGGGTCGGCCACCTTTACTTCTCCTTTTTCAAACTTAGCAAAAAAAAGTTCTCTCAAGGATTGTTTGTCATCCTTAGAGGCATCTCGGTAACATTTATTGGCGGCTACCCATGACAGTTTTGACTTGTCATCGATGGACTCATTGACTGCGTAAGTAGAGGCTCTTTTTCCCTTATTATTTTTGAACCTCGGGTCGTAGTGTTGGCGCGGCTCATGGTATTCTTCCCGCATTGTTTCTTTAGCTACTTCTTTAGTTGTCGGTGATAGATTGTTGTACCTCTTCAGTTTGGCCGCTCTGTTTTCATCTATTTCTACGTATACAGTGCCTCGGTGCAAGGCATCTTCCAGCGAGAGAGGCCTGCGCAATTTGAAGTAAGTGATGAGCTTGGAGTCGTAGTAGAGGGCCTTATGCAGCATGTCAATCCTGTCGTCTGTGATTTATATGAATGTTGCCACTTCGCGGAAACATCCGAGGGAGGAGCAGAGTGATTCCTTTGGCCCTTGCACTATGGCCTGCGGTCGGCTGTCGAGGCGTTCCTTTGCATGAACACTGTGTAGTGGCTGAGAAAGGCCTCGACAAGCTGTTGGAAGTTGTTAAAATAAGTTTACTTTCTATTTTTCAAACCACACTCGCTCTTTGCAATTAAATTTTCTCATTGTTTTCTCATTTTTTCTTTTGAAGTGAAAAAAGAAAGAAGACTGAGTTTCTTGTTTCTCGCTCTGTGCATCATGATCATGAGTGTCATGAGTGCAGTCGAAGCCTTCCTTGAAAGCCTTGACATCTTCAAA
Source organism: Lepidium africanum (assembly GCA_900406405.1). NCBI lineage: Eukaryota > Viridiplantae > Streptophyta > Magnoliopsida > Brassicales > Brassicaceae > Lepidium > Lepidium africanum. The sequence goes on from OVAX01000627.1 coordinate 13,102, forward strand.
AATGTGAAGAAAAAACAGCAGAGCTAATAATCCCACTGTTCCAGAAATAACAAGTAAAGAAAACAATAAAGTGGTAAGACATCTGCAATTAAAAACAAATGACTTACAGGAAATAGTTGTTGTCCTTGCAAAGCGGGTGACCGTTCTTGAAGCATGTGAAACTAATGGAGCTGCTGATGATAATTCCGGGACTAGATCGGTTGAAAATCTTAGTGATCCTAGTGGAGCTGCTAATAATAATTCCGAGACTAGATCTGTTAAAAATCTTAGTGATTCAAGAAATGATGGTCGAGACTTTGAAAATCTTACTGACCCAAGCAGTGATGGTCCAGACTTGCATTCTGATGATCTGTTTGGTCTCTCTAATATGAATGATCTGGCCAATTATGATCATCACATGAGTGGGGTTAGTAATAAATTTTGATTCAAGATGACCTCATGGAGCCCGAAGAGGAGCAGCAGAATGATAGAGAGGCCTCTGCGGAAATATATGCTGAATCGCCTTCGCCATGGGTTTACTGAAGATAGGACCGTTTAGATTCCAGACGAGCAATATGCTTCTGTGATATAATAGATGTGTCTTATTGGCTACAGGCACAAGTCAGAAAAACGTTGTAACTCACTGTAATTAATAATCTAGAGTTTCTTGGCTTACAGTCTTTGAAGTTTTGATAAGTTCCCAATTAACTCAGGAATGGATCCGTTAAGGCGATTATCACTCAAACGGCTGCAAACGAATGGAAGGAAAAGAAGTGGTTATGCGTTATTAACTATATTGAACACTGTTAAATACTGACCATCTTATGTAGGAAACAAACTTATCATACAGATCAGTCAGACTTTTTAGTCTTCCAAATGACTTGGGTAACACCTCCAACTAATTGGTTAGAACAAAGTGATCTGAGAGAATCAGGAAAACAAAATCATAGTCAAATTATCATGTTTGATAGAATCACACTTAAATTTTTATCATGATTTATATTCTGATGAACAGATTCTTGCTTACAAGTTTTGTAGGTTAACCAGGTTGCCAAGTTCCCTAGGAATCAATCCAGAGAATTTTTTAGCTTCAAGATTTCTGAAATCATTCAAACAAACGAAAAGACGATTAGTTTCACATTTAAAAAGAGTCAAACTTTATATGTGATCTCATAAGATGAATGAAAATAACATACAAGTCAGTGAGATTTATAAATTTTCCCAGTTCTTTTGGAATTTTTCCTGATAAGCGATTCGCACAAACAGAGCTGCATAAGCATTTTAGGTAAAAACTTCAGTAACATTTCTTACTTAACAAACAAAGAAACTTGAGATGAAGGACTTACATAGATTTGAGGTATTGCAGTGAAGCCCATTCCATAGGAATTGATCCATGAAGATAATTACGGCACAAGTCACTGCACAAACGAGCAAAAGGTTCTGACTTTTATAATGTTTTCTTCAAGTACAACAACACTCAAAACAGAGGAAACTAAACACAAAGAACCCCTCTCACACCGATTCAAGATATCGAAGCCTGGAAAATTCTGGTGGAAGTCTCCCGGAAGACTGAATGTCTTAAGGATACTGCACATGAAGCAACAATATATAGTTCTGTAGAAACGATCAAAGTAGAACAAACCGAAATAAAACGGCTAATTTCTTACAAGTGTGTGATATGACAAGTGTTGTTATTATTAAAACCACAGTCACATTTGATTGTACTGCTTTGTCCTTCCTTGAGAACAACAACTTGAGTTATTATCAGAGTCTTTGAGATACATGGATCTTCACTACGGTTCAAGTGTTGACGCAATATCCTTAAGCGCTTCCACTGTGCAAATACATACAAATCAGAAACATAATCGATTTTAGCACAAATACATAAAAGACAAGCCACTTCGTTTGGCAATACATAGAAACGATTAAGGCCTTGTTCTTTTAGGGTTCTGAGCATAGCTTAAAATCTGAACCGAGTCATTGCTCCCAAATGTTATGTTCCACAGAAGAATCAAACCAAAAAAAGTTTGGTTGACTCATGTTACCATGTCTTCATCAAACCTATTTTAGAATGTGCATTTGACACTCTTAAGACAGATATATGGTCGCACACACCTTCAATTTATCTCCAAGCTCTGGTATAAGACTTTCTTGTCTGTAAAGAAATAAAACCCCAAATCTCCTTTATATTAGCCCTAAGTTGACATTCGAAACCAATAAAGAGAGATAAGAAACCGAATCAGAAAAACAAAAAAAAAGCATTAATTTCTTTCTCTCAACATAAAATGAAGAAGATAAAAAACATTCGCTGTATAATCTAATAATATTTTTGAACACCATTAAGTTGATGGTTATGAAAAATAGACGCATACAATTTCAGAAACATACATGATGAGAAACTCACATGCTCCTATATGATGAGCCTCAACATAGATGTTTCTACCATATGGGAAAATAGTTATATACCTTGAGGTAAAAGTCTCTTAAACTTTAAAGTTATATTTTCATGTTTTTGCTATTCAATTTAAATTAGAACTGTATAGTTTTTGAGTTTTGACACTAGATCCAACTTTACATCTACTAAGAGATTAGTTTATATATATATATATATATATGATTAAATACGCATGTTTGTCACTGCAGAATGTACACAATAATTTATTTTGTGAATTAATAATATTCGAATGAATCCTATGATAAGTTGATAACAGTAGCGATTAGTAACAATTCCAAATATCTAAAAATACAATGTAATTTGTAGGTTCAAACAAAACCTATATGAGAAATTACGTATTATAAAACCCTTTAACAAAAAAAAGAAAACGGACATTACGTTTCAATTTATAAGAAGCAATTATAAGCTTATAACAAGATTTTCCTTATGTAGAAAGAATTATGAGCTTACACTATCTTGATAGAGACAGTGAAGAAAATTGTAGGTAAAATATCAAAGAGACAGTGACAAGCATGCACCTTTTTACTAGTACATATGTCTCCACACTTTACCTATCAATTCATTTTGATAATATGAATTATTATTTCTAAAATCCAAAGTAGGTATTATAGAAATTATTAATATAAAATTACTTAAAAGTAATTTCGTTGAGAGAGAACCCTAGTCGCCTGGTACAACAAAACTTCAGATCTGCCTAGTGACCGGTGGTCGGTGGTTCACACAACACCGATGCCGGTCACACTCCTTGCCTGGCTTAACTTTAGCCAGTGAAGTGGTGAGAAGGTGCTTAGTTCTCACGGTTTAGTTAAAGGCTTCGTCGGAAGGGTTTTGGAGTTTCATGGTCTCGCCAGCGGTTGTCCTTGGGTATACATCTCCGTCGCGATGGAGGTGGAGGTCTGGTCTTCGTCTCCAACCATTATCTCTGGTGACTCACTTACGGATCTGGTTTGCTAAGTTTTCGGATCCCTCTTCTCTGATTTGGCCCTTTAGTTGTGTTTTCTGTATTTTGGTTTAATATTGTGGTTGTAGCTCTGATTGGGGTTTGGTTAGGTCTTTAGTTAGTTTTCTCGGTTATCTAATGCCCTAGATTGATCGTTAGCTTTCCTCTCCGGTTCGAACAGGTAATGTGTTTTTTTGGGCTCGGTTGCTTCTGTGCCAAGGAAGATTCGCTCCTTATTCGTACTTTGTAGACTAGTTCGAGGTTTTCTCTTAGCAAAGGTTCTGTTAAGGTGTCAACATGTTGGCCTATGTTTGGTTTCGACTTCACAATATCCGGGAGTAGTGAGTAATATTCTTGCCGGTGTAGTTCCTTGTCCTTCATTCTAGTGGTACATTTATTCGCCATAAGAGGATTCATCATCGCCTTAAGCTTCGTCTAGGCGGTGTCCTCAATCTTCAAATCTTCTAGGGTTAGTAGTTTCTTGAGTCTCTATATTAGGGTCCTAGTTTTGGTCTTTTTTGGGGTAGTCTTAAAAAGGTTCCCTCGTTTAGGCTCCATTTTCTTTTTTTTGGGCTTCATATCCGGAGATATCTATGTATTCCGTCTGCTTATGCTTATCATCGTTCGAACATTTTGTTCCTTCTATTAAATTCCAGTGAAAAAAAAATTATCTATATATTACTATTTTATAAAGTTATAACTAAAGGCTCAAACATTTCAAATTGACTTTATCAAACACATAAACGTTAGGTAATTGTAGAACTTTTCCGTTTTATCATAATCAACCAAGTAATAGACATAAGCTAGCCATGCATTTATGTGCGAACTTTTCATATAAAAGAAATTTTAATTATGCTCAAAGTATATAAATGGACATAACATTAATGAGTGTATCATTGTGTATATAATTTTAGTTGCCTGATATTGACAAAACTAAAAGCGAATGAAGCTTTTTGTTGAAGAGATGCTTTAGACCACTTCTATCCATGAGTCTCTTGTTTTGAGTCTCCTAATCATAAAAAACTAATATTAAATGTAATATATTTTTAATTAAATTTTAACTATAAAAAAAAAGGACCAATAATAGAGTGCCACATATTTAAGATACTCATTTTATAGTCTCCTAAGATCATTTTTAGTAAGAGTTTTTAAATGAATATCTTACCATTAAAAATAATAAAAATAATGAAAAAGTAAGAGAAATGTGAGAGATGATCTCTCATTTGAGAGACTTTGAGAACTCCATGAGAGATTCTCATGCCACATGTTACTATATGATTAGTTAAATTTCATATTTAAAATAAAAATTTAATTACAAAACTAAATTATATTAAAATATTAATATTTTTATTTTTGAGAGACTCTATAGGGTACTTACCAATGTAGATACTCTAAGTCTCTTGTTCAAGAGACTAATCTCTTTCTCTTACTTCCATTCTCATTACTTTTTATTTTTAAGAGACTCTTCTTAGAACCTCAATTGGAAGTGGTCTCATGGCTCCTAAATTTCAAAGAGATAATGTGTTGTTGACCTGTTCTCACTTGAACATTTTTGGTCATACAATATTACTTTGGTTTAAGCCTTTTAGGTTAGTTATATATTTTTTTTTGGTAAGGTTTTATGTTAGTCATATTCTTGTACTCAAAAACTAAACACACACATTATGAGCATAAATTTAAGATAATCTATTTAAACATACGTTTTATTTTTATTTATATAGAGAGGATTCTTGATTAGCTTGAACTAGGATGTTTAATTCCGTATTTCAAATTGTCTTTCACTTAGATTTTAGCCTAACAACTTAAAACCAAACAATCTTAACATTAAAATAACGAAGAGAAAACAAAAAGGAAGATGATCTTCTAGCCAAATCCTAAAACTATTCTAAAAGACTACTCATACATAGCAAAATAAAAAATGAAAGTAGTTAAAGAGATAAGCTTAAACATAATAAAATAGATAAGAAAAAGGGATAAAAGATTTCTCTAATGATCTTTCAAGAAAGATGATCCAATAGTCTCCAATCTTGCTCTTAAAACTTTCTCAAATGTTCTTAAGAAAACTTTATAAACTTAGAGAATATTCAAAGCTAGATCCACAAATTAAAATGTACATAAACATAAGATTGTAAAGTATAGTATTTATACTCTAAGGCTAGGGTTTTGGAAGCCACTTAAAATAAATCGAGTTGACCCGAGACAAACCGGGTCAAACCATAAAAATGTGCCAAGTGGTCAAGTACAAATCCGTGTCGTCGGTGGTGGGACGGCTTGGTCGACTATATGGTCGAAGCCTTCACGTGTTCCAGATGTTGGCATCGGGAGGGGGCGTCGGACAGAACCTCGGACAGCTGGTCACGATCCGTGTTGATCCGTTGGGTGGCGTCGGACATGCCCTCGGGCGTGAGGTCGAGATCTTCAGGACGTTTATTGTATGGCCACGGGCGGGAGCATCGGACAAGTGGTCGCATCATGTTCTCATCCTGCTGGAAATGGTCGGACGTGGCCGTGAGTAGCAAGTCGCGTCTTCCATCCATCCATTGGTTGCCATCGGGACAAGGATCGGGCATTAGGTCGCGGCTGGGGCATTACTTTTCGGGTCGGATGCGGCCTCGAGTAGTTGGTCGCGGCCAACCTTGTCTTTTTCTCTTTGCTCATCCTTTTAGCTCCAATCCAATTTCCTTTGATGCAAACTTCAATCCTTCAGCTCCAAACCTATTGTTCAAGTCTCCAATCATTTAAAAAGACCGAAAAAACACAAAAATATGCAAATGCAAGACCTAAGAATACTAATGCATGAATTCTACAAAATGTGATCTAAAAAGAGACTAAATATAACTTATATGAATAATAATGATGCAAAGTGATGATTAAAAACACACCCATAAACACACACAACATATATATACGAAAATAATATTCATCAATTACTAGAATTAATATCACTAACATTTTCTAATATTTACTAATTTATTATGGATATCATAAGTTTTTCTAATGGATTTGAGTGTACTTAAATTTGGATTGATAATGAACAAATCCCAAATGTCTTAGAATTCCAAAACAAGTACTTACTTTAAAATCTTTTTGTTTTTTTGTCAATTTTAAAATTTAATTTTTAACAAAATGTTTCGGCTTTATTTATACAAGATATTATAACTAATATATATATGTATATAAAATAATCTATCTTTGTGGCTTCCTAATGATAATTTGCAGATTGAATTGCTCGATCATATCCAAAACAATGAGTCAAAATCTTTTTCAATGAAAGAGAATTTCTTTGATCAATATCCAACCAAAACAATTAGAGAGCTTCTAGACACAAAAGAGGTAAACATTTTAAATTATATCTTTAGTCTTAATTGGTTCTCTTTCTTATTTCCTATTTCGTGAGTGTTGATTTTCAAGACTTAGTTTCGTTAGTCTTAAATTGATTTTTTCTATATCTTCTAGATTGGTTCATATGTTACAAAGGTCAAAATTCATTCGATTGATACTGATTATAGATGGTGCTACTTAAGCTGCAAAGTATGCAACAAAAATGTATTTCCAATTGATTGTTTTGAAGAAATAGATGACTCTGAAGATCTTGCAATTGTTAAACATGAGTGGAATTGTTCAAATCGCAATCTTAATCTGATAGATGTGGTTCCAAAGTACGCTTTCTATTTCTTTTATTTATTAAAACGAAATAGCTTTATCTTAAGAAAGAATTACTGAAAAAACATTTAAGTTTCTATGATAAAGGTATTACATCTATCTTAATGACGGAGATAATACTGGTGAAGCAAAATTTCTCATGTTTGATTGGACATCTATGCAAATTGTTAACAGATCTGCTTCAGAGTTAATAAAATCTATTAATGAGGTATACACAATATTTTATAATTTTGCTTAAATTTTGTTTATCTCTATTAAATATAATATATACATTAACGATTTTCTATTTTTTTGCAGATTAAAAATTATGAAAATTTACCTTTAGCTATAACAAATTTAAAAGGAAAGTTTTTCCTATTTAGGGTTGAGGTTGAAAAGAAACATATAACTAAAAGTTATGATCAGATTTACAAGGTAAACAAGTTGGTTAGTACGCTTGAACTTATTGAAGAATTTAATGGCAAGCAATCATCATAAGTAAAATATTTAATCTTCTTTAAATATTACGCTTTTAATACTTAATATAAATATTAAAAAATTTGTATGTTTCAATTATTTAGGCTGTTTCCTTTTTTGCTAATAGAGAAGGAAGTGCTTACTCAAATACAGAAAACGACTCGATTCCAATCTCCAAAAAAAAAGATCCTGAAGGAATTTCTGATTTTGAAAATGATTCAACTCCAAAGTCCAATTTAGCCTCTTCAAAACTTTTGGTGAAGAAGATTAAGATGGAGAAGCTTTAAGAGTTTAAGTTAGATTTCGTTTTTTTTGTTGGTTATTTATTTTTAGAACTTTTGATGTTATGAATTCTTTTTTTTTGTAAGTTCGTTTTAAATTTGTTTGCATTAAGTTTTTTTATATTGACTTCCATTTCTTTATATTAAAATTTGTTTAATTGTTTTTATCCTAACTTTGGATGTTTATATTAGGAAAAAATAAGTATATTTGTTATATATAAGACATTATATAAATAAGTCATAAAAACGGACAAAACCTAAAATCATAAAATAAATATGCAGAAAAGAAATCAATTTTTCACAAAATCATTACTTATATATAGAAGATATATAAATAAATTAATCTACATAGGTTAAATATAATGAAAATTTACATTCAATAAAAACCGTTTTAGATAACTATTAACTTTTTAATATAAATTTCGATTCAATTAAATTTATTTAATCTCTATATATACAAATATAGATGATATTAAATTTAAAATAAATATATAATATTTTCCTTATTCTTATTAGATTGATATACCTTATAACTATATCTCCTGTTTTTAAGGAACCCTAAACGGTCCTTATTCTAAATGATTAATTAAATATTTTCCTTACTCTAGTTAGATTTGACATGTTTCGTAAATATAAGGATTTCTACACAACAAGTCTTCTATTCATTATTAAGCTTTGATTCTTGATTTTTGGTTAGTCAATCAATTATCTATGAAGTTTAATTCAGAACAACTATAACGCAATCATGAAGAAAAAAAGAAACGTATCGCATAATGAAGACATTGGTGACAATGTTCATGTCAAAAGACATATATCTTTGGTCGCTAAACCTGCTGCAATTGTTGAATTATCTCCTTTACTTGACGACTCCAATGATTCATCTGCAATAAGTAATTTTCTTAGTTTATCATTGTTAAATTTATAATTAAGAGAAACTTACCTGTAGACAACCATTTTTAAAAAATATACAGCTGAACAAACAAACAAGACTATTATCCCTAATTCAACATCTATAAGCTCCAATAATGTTCTTGGTACTTCTGCAGACTCAGATTTATCATGTAAGAGGTTTCAGTATATATAGCTTATTTAGTTATAACGTTTATTAAACTTATTATCATGGTTTAATAGTTTTATCTCTTTTGTAGATTCAACAAATAATGCTCCAAAAATAAACTTAGACAACTATCGCGACTATTTAAACAAGTTGATCAATCTCTTTAAGTAAATCTACTTAGAGGTTTGGAAATGTCGAAGATCAACATAATATGCTTTTATATCAAGCATTGTCAAAACAACCTAATGCTAACAATCATTTCCCAGGTTCACTACTATATCTATTTTTATATTGATACTTTCTCAATTATACTAAACTATGCTGTTTTGTGATTAAAAAGATCAAGTCCAAAAATCACTCGGCGTAAACCATAAAATCACTGAGAATGTTAACCATAAAATCAGTGAGGATGGTGACACATATAATAGTGAATCTGAAGGTAAATCATCGTCTGTTTTTTGTTTCTAAAATATATGTTAGAACTTATATATATTGCATGCTACAATTCTTAATTTATGTTTTCATTGTTCATTCAGCTAATTGGAATAACAATGAAGACACTTTTTCTCATATATCAGTTTGTGATCAAAGTGATATTGAACATTTTCATGACAATGGTGAATTCATGGAAACTACGAGTTTAGATGATATGCCTGACATTAATCAAGAAGCAATTCCTATTCAAAAATATAGAGGTTACATATTATTAATCTCTATGTTGTATATATTGTTTATTGATACTCATATTTCTAATTGTTTACTATGTTTATTTTACAAATTATCTTGATGATGGGGATCCTATTTATGAATGTAAATTTTGTGGAGCTGCAATGTGGTTTAATGAAGAAATAAACAAGAAAAGAAATTCTCGTGATCATATGTTTTCTATGTGCTGAATGAAGGAAAAAGTTAAGCTTCCTATGCTTAAAATTACACCTAAAGTGTTGATGGATTTGCTTACAGGTGATGATGAACTTAGTATCAATTTCCGTGAAAACATTAGAGCATATAACATGATGTTTTCTTTTACTCTGCAATAATTTCTTATACGAGATTTACATTCTATTTATAACTTCACTAATATCCGATTGTTCTATTATCCACAGAAAAAATGGTTCCATTTCAAGGGATAATGATCCTAAAAGTTTAAAATCAGAAATGGTTGATATCATATCGAAAATGTTACACGAAAAGAATTCTCATGTCAAAGCTTTTTTTCCTATAAGGATAGATTCAAAGAAAAAGATACTGAGAATATTCATTTTGTATTGCTCAATGAAAGGAAAAATGATGGTCGAGTTTATAATACACCAACCGCATCAGAGGTTGCAGCCTTAGTGGTAGGTGATTTTGTTATGGATATGGACAATAGGGATATTGTGCTAGAAAGAAAATATGGTAAGTTGAAAAGGATCAGTGGACTACATCCCTGTTATATGCCTCTTCAATATCCTGTTATATTTCCCCCTGGTGAGGATGGTTTTCGATTAGGAATAAACAACTTGTTTTCAGACCAACATGGTAGGGAGCAGAAGAATATTAGTATGAGACAATGGTTTGCCTATCACATTCAAGAGAGGAAAAATGAATCTCAAACTATTCTCTGGTCGAAAAGTTTATTTCAGTAGTTTTTAGTGGATGGTTACCCTACAATTGAGGCTAATAATATGCAGTATATCGGAAAGAATCAACCTAAACTATGTTCTGAAAATTATGAAAATTTACAAGATGCTTCAGATCAAGGAGATTCTAACACTAATAACCATGGTAATAGAATATTTATTCCATTTTCTTTTACTGGTGGAGAAAGATACATGAATCAGAATTACATGGATGCTATGGCTGTCGGCAAACATTTAGGATTTCCTAATCTGTTTATCACTTTTACGTGTAACCCTAAATGACCTGAAATTACAAGGTATCTAGAAAAGAGGAAATTAAGATCTGAAGATAGACGTGATATATGATGTAGGCTATTCAAAATGAAGCTCGATAACTTATTAGAAGATTTGACAGGAGCATATAATATTTTCAGAAAGACTACTGTAGGTTATTCTAAGCTCTTTTTACCGTCCTTAAAAGTTTTATATAGATTTATAAATTTTCATTAACAAATTAAATGTTAATTGTTTCTTTTTTTGTGCAGCTATGTATACAATTGAGTTTCAGAAAAGGGGATTTCCACATACTCACATTCTAATATTTATGCATAAAGATCATAAATTCCTTAATGCCCAAGATATAGATTATATTATTAGTGCTGAAATTCCAGATAAGAATAGTGAGCCTGATTATTACGAAGTTGTCAAGGATATGTTGATTCATGGTCCATGTGGTGTTGTTAATCCAAGATCACCGTGTATGAAATATGATAAATGTACAAAGTTTTATCCTAAAGTTTTTAACGAGAGCACAACGGTTGATAAAGACGAAGTTCCAGTACATAGAAGACGTGATGATGGTAGATTTATTGAGAAAAAATGGGTTTAAGTGTGACAATCGATACGTTGTTCCTCATCACAAGATTTTATCTCCACGTTACCGAGCTCACATAAACGTGGAATGGTGTAATCAATCAAGAGCTATCAAATACTTATTCAAGTATATTCATAAAGGTCAAGATCGTATTGCTTTTGGACTAAAAAAAGTGATGAACAAGGTGATAGTATTAGTGATGATGAACAAGTTGAAGATGATGAAATAAGGTCTTATTTTGATGCAGGTATTTGAATATCATTCTTTTATGTGTGATTTACTGTTTACTTATAAAAACAAAATAATTTATACTTAACAGTTATAATTTCTAATTTTGAATAGGTATGTATCAGCCTGTGATGCTGCTTGGAGAATTTTTGCTTTTCCTATACACTATCGGTCAATAACGGTGGAAAAACTATCTTTTCTTGAGAAGAATAAAAAAGTAGTTGTTTGGAAAGATGATGATCCTTTGGACAGTTTTCTAAATTGGAAATCTATAAGTGAATCTATGTTTTTGGCTTGGATGGAACGTAATAAAGTTGACATTGAAGCTAGGTCTCTTACATATGCCGAATTTCCTTCTAAGTATAGATATGATAGAAAGAACAAAGTATGGAACAAAAGGATAGAAAACAAATTTGCTATTGGAAGGATCTACTATATTCCTCCTTCATTACAAGAATTATTCTATCTAAGGGTTATTCTTAACATAGTTAAGGGACCGACATGTTACAAAGATATCCGGAATTTTGAAGGTGATATTTATGATACATTTAAGACAATGTGTATTGCTAGGGAATTATTAGACGATGCTTCAGAATATATTGAAGCTATCAAGAGTGCTAGCGAGTGGTCAACAACACGTCGTGTATTCTCACACATGTTGATGTCTAACAGTTTAACATCACCGAACATGTGTGGGAAAATACTTGGTAGTTTCTATCAGACAATATTCTATTTAATAAATGTTCACAATTGTCTATCTGAGGTAAACATCCTAAACTAAGTTATCTTTACCTAATTACAGACAATTAAGTAAGTATTTGTACTAATAGTTCTTATTACCTAATTACGGATCTGAATTTGTCCAAAGATCAGCTAAGGAATTATGCACTTATTGAGCTGGATTGTTTATTGCGTGATAGTGGATCTTCCCTTTCAAGATACGAATCAATGCCTCAGCCAGATACAAAAACTAATTATCAGCAATATTTATCCGAGGAGCGTAACTACAATTGTGAGGAATTGAAAGCCAAACATGAGAAGGATTTCAAAGAATTGACAGATGAGCAACGCCACATACATGATACAGTTACTAATACAATATTACATGATAGAGGAGGAGTATTTTTTGTTTATGGTTTTGGTGGTACTGGGAAAACATATCTATGAAAGGTGTTGTCCTCTGGTATTAGATATAGAGAAAAAATAGTTTTGTATGTAGCATCAAGCGGAAAAACGTCTTTACTATTGACAGGTGGAAGAACAACTCATTTAAGATTTGGAATCCCTATTAATGTAGATGAGTTCACAACTTGCTCTATTAAAAAGGGTTTAGATTTAGCTAATTTAATGGTAGAAGCATCACTAATTATTTGGGATGAAGCATCTATGATGAGTAAGCATTTCTTTGAAACTTTAGATAGGAGTTCAAGAGACATTATTGGTGTAGATGATAAACCATTTGCAGGAAAAGTTGTTGTTTTCGGAGGTGATTTTCGACAAATTCTTCTGGTTATTACTGGAGGTGGCCGAGCTGAGACTGTTATGACAGCACTAAATTCATCATATTTGTGGGATCATTGTGAAGTGCTTAGATTAACAAAGAATATGAGACTTCTAAAGAGTTCTGATTTGAGTAATGATGAAGTTAAAGAGGTAGAAGATTTTACTAAGTGGATTTTATCTGTTGGTGAGGGTAAGATCAACAAGCCTAATACTGGTGAGGTTTTGATTGACATTCCTAAAGAGTTTTTGATTAGTGAATCTACAAATCTGGAACTTTCTATGTGTTCTAAAGTATGGACAGTTTTTGAAAAATTTAGACAAATCTAAATATATATTTTCAAGACAGAGCTATTCTTTGTCCAACGCATAATGATGTTGATAATATCAACAACTTCATGTTATCTATCCAACCATGTAAATTCTTATACCCTTCTAATTCACTAAATATTCATTAAAAGCATATAGATACTAATATATCTAAGATATCTAAGTTTTTTTTGTTCAGGTGAAGACATGACTTATCTAAGTTCATATTGCTTATGTCCAACCGATGGATACTCTCTTGATACTATGGTTTTTACTCTAGATTTCTTAAACTGTATAAGGTTATCTGGTTTACCTAATCATGTTCTATGGTTAAAAATAGGAACTCTGGTTATGTTAATGAGAAGTTTTGATCCTAAAATTGGACTATGCAATGAAACAAGACTTCAGGATAACACAAATGTCTAATCACATATTAGAAACAAAGGTGATTACAGGTGCAAGAATTGGTGATAAAGTTCTAATCACTAGAATGGCAATTTCCCCATCAAATACATCATTACCATTCAAGTGCGCGGCAGAATTTCCATTGTATGTTACTTATGTAATGACTGTTAATAAAAATCAAGATCAAACGTTGAATAAAGTTGGTCTATATCTTTTTAGGCCAGTGTTTTCTCACGGTCAGTTATATGTTGCTATATCTAGGATAAAGTCTAAAAACGGATTAAAGGTGCTAATCACAGATAATGAAAGAAGGGTTTGCACTAAAACTATGAATGTTGTATACAAAGAAATATTAAGAATCTGTAGGAAATTACTTACAGATTCATGTTCTTTCTATATTATTTAGAGATTGGTTGTTTTGTTTTCTTTTATTACTTACAAATTCATGTCCTCTTTGTTAAATTTATAACTCTTTATTATTTCTTTATTTTGACAATCGATATATTTAAAGCAAAATATATTTACTATAACAATCAATATACATCACGCAATCAAGCAATATTAATATCTAAATAGTTTGCTTAGTTTAAATTATCAAATCAGTTCTGTATATAACAATCAAAATACATCAAACAATCAAGCAAATATCATCGAAATAGTTTGCTTAGTTTTACTATCTATTCAATTCGGTGTATGTATATTACTATGCAGTATAGATGTAGTTTTCGTTTAATGTACCTTTTAGTTTTCTTAACTTCAATAACTTCTAGCTTCAGTTATTTACTTCCGTATTTGTATTATATAGAAAATTTTGTTAAATAATTGTGTAACTTAAAATTCTTTAATAGTTATATATAAGTTTCGTTTATTCTTTTTGTTAATTGAAGTACCTTTTGATAATGTGTGATGATCTATTATTTACAATGTTGTAATTGCAAATTTCATGACTTATTCATTCAGCTATCTGACATCATTCACCCTGTCATATGAAAATTTAGTGGATTAAAACATTTAGAAATCAAGACAAATCAAGTAACTATTTAATCGGTATTGATGTAGATACTTATCTTTTATATCATTCATTAAAATAGAATGCACTTGAATTTCTTGATGTACCACCATATCTGGAACATTTAATAAATTAAGAGATATCAAAATGGAGTGAAAATAAGTAACACTACATAATACTCAATGTTATCTTTCATAATCTATATGTCTCATATCTCAAGGAAAACGTGAGCATCAAGAAGAATATGGTGTCAATCTCAAAGGAGAAAAAAAAGGAGCACCAACGGATTTCACTCCATCTGTGATTGAGCCATCATTTAGGGTTGGTCGGATCATTTATTGTCTGTACGAGCATTGTTTTTACACAAGGCCAAGCAAGGCAGGGGATGAACAGCTGAATCTCTTTCGATTCCCTCCTCTTGTAGCACCCATCAAGTGCACGGTTTTCCCTCTTGTTCAGAACCAAAAATTTGAGGAAGCAGCAAAAGTTATTTCCAAGGAACTGGCTTCTGTTGGTATCTCACATAAGATTGACATCACTGGTCAGTTAAAACAATACAAGTTTTGATAACTTGAGATTGAGCAAACCTGAATGAAGAGTTGTGTGTGTGAACAGGTACATCGATAGGGAACGATACGCGAGAATATATGAGTTTGGAGTGTCGTTTGCAATAACAGTGGACTCAGAGACATAGGTGACAATCAGAGAAAGAGATAGCAAAGACCAAGTCGGAGTCAGCTTGAAGGAGGCAGCTTCCGTCGTTTGCTCAGTCTCTGAGGGGAAGATGACGTAACAAGACGTCTGGGCAAGCTTCTCGCACCACTCTTCTGTTGAGGCAGATTAATACTTTTGCTGTAAAAAATCGTTTCCTGAGTCTACTCATTTTTTTATGCTTTGTAAAGTGTGTCGATAAAGCTCGATGCCAGATATGTTTTGTCCTTTATACAATCTTTGATTCCACACAATTATGGTCGAAATCGTTTGTTTTTGTTTTCTTTCATGTTTATTTCCTGAGTTTATTTGTAAAATGTTTTAGAATTTAGAAATGCGACGTATCGCAAAACATGAATTTATGAATTTTTAATGAGTCCTTGTCGATTACGGTAGATATTAAAATGTGCATTACGTATGACTTTTGTAATGAATTTAATATTGGGGGGTCTATCTGCGTTCGACTATGAATATATCTTCTTTGTTTGTTCTATTTTTTGAAATTTCAATGATACGACATCACATAAATGTGGTCAGTAATAAGTTCACAATTCTGTTAGACCATCTCCAACCATTAGAACCTCATTAGGAGTTCTTAACATTTTTTTAAATATAAATAATGATTTTGTAAAAATTAAGAACTCTAGTATTAAGTTTTAATTTTTTTTGGGTTCCAATGATAGAACCCCACTTGGGCTTCTTAAAGAAAAACAAAAAATAATAAACCTATATTTTGTTAAATCAATAATATGTTTTGTTAAATTAAAATCTTGAATCGGATTAAGGTGCAAATCAGATTCATGTGAAACTGAGGACAAAAAACATGAGCAGACTCATCCACTATGTACAAGCAGAGCCCAACGCAGAGACAAACATGTGAACCACAAGAACAAAACAATAGATTGATGTCAGGAATTTACTAACAAACAAACACAATAAGTTGTGAAGAACCCTGCAGGAAAAAATAGAAGTAGAGGAAGTTTAATGAAACAACAAGAGCTTTAGTTGGTCATATAACAAACACAAACGCAAACATTGAACCAAAACGAAACACTTAATAGAACAATTTGATCAATATCGTCAAAGCTACCGTCACTATCATGGCAAAGATGCTACTGAGAAGATGACTTTGCTCCTTTCAAAGGATATAACCGTCACTATCATCAGTGATTTCCTTCATCAACTTCTGGTCATTTGCACTCAATGATGGACCAAAGTGTCTCATTGAATCTACCATCTTCAATGTCAACATCAAGATCTTCGTCTGTCTCCTGAAACATTTTGATCCATCTCACACAAATCCAAAGCTGATGAAACTATTTGAAGTAACCCTGAATGATTAATCCTATTTAGAGACTTCTTATCTTAAGTCATTTGGTCCACCTAATTGTTTAGACTGCAATTAGCAATTCTAATTGTACAAGTGAACAAAACCAAACATCTTTCCTCTGTAATACATTTGAGCACACATATCTTCGAAAGATCTACCTAGTATCATGTCTTCATACAACTCCAAACCTTCCTGTTTAGTTATCAACTATTTCAAAACAAATCAAAAGCACGTAAAAAACTTAAAATCTCGAACACTCAATCCTTAACAATTAGTACAGCAAAGCAAAGTACATAACAACTCTATCAGAGATTATGACTGTTACTAGCTAGGATCAGCACATTGAAGACCAATTTGATAATTACGGATAAATCTTCCACAAATTAGTTACTTGCAAAATGCTTAAATCGTAAGAGTAAATCGTAAGAGTAATTGGAAATCTTCCACAAATTAGTCATATTATGCGAAATTTAAGAGCATACCAGACTATTGATAGATTTCTTCTCCTTGACAATTTCCTGGACTCCAACAACAGGAGATCGACGGAGCGTGATTGAGTTTACGAGAAGAATAAATAGACTGAGAACGAGTATATCCGAGAAATGAAGAAGTAGGAGATAATCGGATCGGAAGCAAGAGACAATTCTCTTGAGATCCATGGAGAAGAATGGTAGGAGAGAAAGCTCTGGCCATTCTCGAAAAACAATGAACCGAGAGATTTTGGGATTCAAAGAAACTTTGTTACGATTGATTCAAAGATGTATCTCAGGAATCGACTTAACAAGGCGACTTCACTGACCTTAACAAGGCGACTTCACTGACCTTAACAAGGCGTGTCCAAAAGAACGCTACCCGTTGCCGCATATAGATCAGATCGTCGAGGCCAATGCCGGAAACGATATCTTATCATTTATGGACGCATTCTCTGGCTATAACCAAATTCAGATGAATTACGTGGATCGAGAAAAGACTAGCCTTCATCACGGCCAGAGGGACATACTGCTATAAGGTAATGTCGTTCGGTCTCAAAAACGCCGGCGCAACCTACCAGCACCTCGTCAACAAGACGTTTGCGGGACAATTCGGGAAGAAAATGGAGGTATATATCGATGGACATGCTCGTCAAATCCCTACACGCCAGTGACCATGTCGAACACCTCAAGAGATACTTTCAAATTTTAAACCAGTACAGAATGAAGCTCAACCCCGCTAAATGTACATTTAGAGTAACATCACGGGAATTTTCGGGATATATCATCACAAAGTGCGACATCGAGGCAAACCCCAAGCAAATTTTCTCAGTACTCGACCTGCCATCTCCCAAAAATCCTTGTGAAGTACAACGGCTAACGGTAAGAATAGCCGCCCTCAATCACTTCATCTCACGATCGACGAATAAGTGTCTCCTAATTTACCAACTACTCCGCAGAAACAAGCATTTTGTGTGGGACGATCGGTGCGAGGACGCGTTCAATCACCTGAAAACATATATATCAACTCCGCCGACATTGTCAAAACCGGAAGAAGGCGAAGTGCTCTACCTATACATCGTCGTTTCTAGTTCGGCAGTAAGCAGTGTGCTCGTCAAAGACGACCGTGGCGATCAAAAACTCATCTTTTACATAAGAAAGGCCTTGGATGGGATGGTGTCCGGTGATTGGACAATATCATTATGGTGTCCGCCGTGACTAGCCCTTGCCGTAGTCACGGCGGCACAAACGTTGCGACTATATTTTCAGTCGGACACCATAATGATATTGTCCAATCACCCACTATGCACTATCATGCACAGTCCCAAGTGTTAGCCGAATTCTTGATCAAGTTGTCGCCTAAACTAATCTCTCCAATCACGGGATCGGAAAACCCATGGTCACTACATGTTGACGGATCAGCTTTAAGGCACGCATCATGCGTCAGTGTGCGACTCGAGTCCCCAAACAAAGACATTCTGGAACAATTATTCAGATTGGCATTCCCGGCATCAAACAATGAGGCCGAGTACAAGGCCCTCATCGCCGCATTACGCCTCGCCAAGACTTTGGGAGCCAAGTCCCTCAATACTTACGTAGACTCCCAACTGGTTGCGAATCTTTTCCGCAAAACGATGAATGGACGCCTATCTAAAGGTTGTAGACGAACTTGCAAAAAAATTCAGACAATTCTCTCTAATCAAAATCCCCTACAGTGATAACTTATCGGCGGACGCGCTGGCTGTGCTGGCATCCACATCGGATCATACCAGTAGGAAGCATTGACTTCCCTAGCATCAATTTGGAAAAAGACGAATGAGATGTCCCCTCATGTGCCGCCGTCCGTACAGACATCACACCGCGCGAAGAGACAGAGCGATTTAGCCAAGCGGACGACATAGAAGACTGGCAAGCAAAAATCCTCCTATACATACGCAGGGAACAGTTCCAAACGAAAGGTGGGCAGCAAGATGCCTGCACGCTAGGGCCGCACGATACGTCCAAACGGACGGACTCTTTTTCTGCCAATCCACCAACGGAGTCTTACTAAAATGCATCACCCTTGATGAGGTACAGGAGGTCCTAGCACAGATCCACGATGGCACTTGCAGAAACTACTCCGGCGGACGATCTTCAGCACAAAAGTTCAAAACACTAGGATATTATTGGCCAACCTTACGCACTGACTGCGACGCCCATGCTGCAAAATGCGAACAGTGCCAGCAACATGCCCCTTTCATCTTCGCCCCGACTGAGGATTTCACGACTGGTGCCATGTCGTATCCATTCATGCGCTGGGCCATGGATATAGTGGGGCCGTTCCCGCCGTCAAGACAGAAACGCTTCCTCCTCAACATGATGGATTACTTCACCAAGTGGGTAGAGGCTGAATCGTACGCGACAATAAAAAACAATCGTACGTATGGGTCTCTTAACATTTTTTAAATCTCTTAATTAAGAAACGGTTTTTAACTTATTAACCTATTTTTGATTTTTTTTTAATTCATTACTGTTTAAGAACTCCAAGTCGCTGTTGGAGCTGCTCTTAGATGAAAGCAAACATTAGTTTTTTAAAAGTATAGTCCTGTCCACTTTAGACGTTAGTTTTGATAATTTCATAGATATTGATGTCTGTCTACTATTGTGGCTATTTTATTTTTATCAAAAGACATATATAACTATTGTTATTATCTTTGACAAACTATTGTTATTATCTTTTTCTATCCATTGGTAATGAATATAATTATGTGTCATATACAAAAAATATTGTTGGGTTGAAGCAACAATTTCTGCATTTCCCACGAGACCACAAAAAAGCAAAGACTTTAAAGGAAAATTAAAACATAAGTTAGCAACTTTGTTGACCGATAATAAATTCAACCTTATGAGATATACTAATGAGCCATCCGTATGTTTGTTTTCTTTGGTTTCAAATTATCGTTAAAAACCACATATCCTATACGGATATACCACATTATACAATATATCCAGATTTCAAGAGTAAACATGTAAAGCATATATAAAGACATTTACAATAAATATCAACGCTTATAAGAATCAAAATTCCAATAATTAGTAATAGGTTGTCAGTGAAATATATACAAATGCACTTAAAGATATTAATAAATATAACACCTAATAATTAATCTACTTATATATAGTACTAATTATTCATGCTTATATATCGTAATCATAAAGCTTCGGTCTCAAGATTCGTGCTTTAAGAACATTGAAGGAACAATGTCCTGAAGAAGACCATAGTCAACAACTGGTTGATTGTTTTTGTAACTAGAGTTCGCATGACCATGTTCGTACGACAGAGATCCCATCGACTGATAATTGACCGAAGGGTGATGCATAAGAAACTCTTGATGGTGACGAGGGAAGCTATGGAGGAAACTGTTTCCGGCCATTCCACCACCATGGCCTAATAGATGTTCTACGGCCACGGATCCTCTCAATGTTGATGGGATCGGATGGTTATGTTTTCCTTCGTAAGTTGTAATCACGATAGATGGATCTTGAAACGATCTCTCTACGCGTTTCTTCACGTTACACTTCTGAGTTGTGCACCTATAATAGCTCCTGTAATAAGGACAAGTCAATAAATGTGTGCGTGAGATCGTAGAGTGTAGTGATTCAAGTGAACCTTGGATAAGGACTATTCTTGACGGCCTTTTGTCCATATTTTCTCCATCTATAACCATCTTCGAGATGATCAATCTCGCTTTTGGTCATAAATGCAACCCTAGCTTCTCTTTCTTTCTTCTCCCCTTTCGTCTTGCCTTGTTTTGTCCTAACCATACTCATCCGCGAAAATCATATCAGTCATTAGGGAATCTAGCAACCCAAAAATGACCGGAAAGAAAATTATATCTGATAAATTATGGTCTTAAATGATGTATTTCCGATGTTAAAATATCTATCCAGGAACGAGAGGTCATGTGTTTTCAAAATAAAATAGTCCCAACATGGCCGGTCCAACGAATAGATTATCACATTCTTATAATATCAAACAGAAACTTACCAAAGAACGAGGAACATGAAAGAAATGTAAAAGTTGGAAGAAAAAAACTCACGATTGTTTGGAGCTTTCACCTACACCATGTTGATCTCCTTCATTATCCTCCATTTGACCACTCTTATCCTCGAGTTTCTCTTTCGGTTCGGCTTCATTGGAAGAAGATGAGAAGACCGGAGAATTCGAATTGAGGTTTAAATAAGGGTTGTCTACTATATGGCCCATACTAGACAGTGAAATCGGTTGAAGGGAGGAACTATAAAATGGGAATTTCAAGACCTTCTCCAGTGAGTTGTAATCTACTATTGAGTTTTGTAAGCTATCGGTTAAGCTTGTGAAAGAAACATCTTCAAAAGATGTGTTCTTGTGCTCAACATTATCATCCATTGAAGGAGAGGTAAGGGAGAAAGAAGAGGAAGATATTTAGTTCCTCAAACTTAGATGTTAGGTTATATGTGGACTTTAGGTGATCAAGTCTTATAAATACAAGTCCATTCAACTTTACTTTATCCACTTCCATAGTCTTTAGTTCTGAATAATTAAATAAATTTTTTGGGGAGACGGCATTAAAAAAAACATTACTAATGGACATTTTTTTCTCTCTCCAAAATCAATGATTTTTAATTACCATACAAAGATTCATAAATTTCATGTTAAACCATATATATATATATATATATAAAGATTCATAAATTCATATGTTAAACCATATATATATATGTGTGTATAGAAAATATTTTTTTTTCTTTTGAAATATCATATCAAATTTTTACTAGTACAATATGTATAAAAGACTATATCCTTTATCCTATCAATCCAAAATTCCTATACATTCTACTTCTATATTTTGTAATTCAACGTTTATATATGGCACGAAAAAATTATTTTACCCACACATGATTTTTTTTTGCATGGTTAGTTAATCTTTTGGAACCACCCAATGATCGCAATTAATTACAACGTGTTATTAAAAGTTATCTGATAGTTAGAATGATCTAACTTATGATTATAACATTAGAGATTCGATTCATTACCACTATAAGTCGTAGATTAAAAATAGATTTTAGAAAACAAATTTTATATAAATTAGATTTTGTGGATCTAATTATTATTATAAAAAAAAAAAATTGACTATTTAGATATATGATCGGTTTTCTTTAAACGAAGAACACAATTTCGTCACCATTTTTATGGTTGTACAAATATTTGGTTAAAGAAAATTATAACTACCACATTTCTTACAAACTTCGCAAGAGCGTAAAAAAACATTTTTTCACATAAAAAATAAACTATAATAAATTGTGAGTATATTTAGTATTTAAATTAGTTATTCTGAAATTGGATATGAGATTAAATGCTAACATATGATTCATCAACCAAGTACGTTTGACCAATTTACCACCTCCAATAATTTTTCTTAAATTTGATAGCTAAAATATTTTCTCCAAGGAAATGTGAGTATGATTATTATAAAATTCGAATATAAAGTGTTTTTAAAATCTAAAATACAAACTACTTTGAAAGAATTCAAAAGGTGTATATTAGAAAGTTTAAAGGGTCATAATCTTTGAAGACTTTAATGGTTATAATATATATATTTTTTTGGTCTGAAGGTTATTATATTCTAAAATCATCTTTTATATATGTGAAAACGATAGGTTTGACAATTTCAACTTCAAATTAATTAGCTAGAGAGATATTGAACTAAAAAAGTATTTTCTATAAAGGAAACATTTAACTATATTTTCTCTATAAACCTATCTACCACAGTCTCCATATTTTGAATTTCGTTAGGCGCTATGCATGCGATAAGGTAGCGTCTAGCGCTTAATCAATTAATCAGAATCAAAGACTAGTTTTTTAATTTATTCTATATTTTAATTAATTAACAAACAATTTAGTATTACAATTTCATATAATACATTAATGAAACATATTAAATGTTACTATAAATAGTTTACTAGTTGTAATTGACATCAAAAAAATCAAATTCTAAACCATTTAATGTGTATGATTAAAATTATTCTTAAATTTAATTAAAAGTTTAATAATTTTTTTAAAAATATTATATTAATCATATAGGTGAAAATTAATCGGAAATTTAACGCGGAGATCATTCGGATTAGGCAAAGATTAATCGAAAACCCAATTTTTAAGACCGCCTAGACATTAATCAATTCGGTTGGTCACCGCCTAACACATACACGGGGGATTAATCGACTAGACGGACGAGTTTTTGAACATAGACCACATTATATATGTTTTGTATTTTTCATCTTTTCCGGTTTGTAACTTCATAATATAAATTAACTATATAAAGTGAAGTGACCGTGGTCGAGAGGTATATGGTAAGTCAACTGAAAACAAATACTATTCACACTTAGAGATCAAGTTTCATTATCTATATTATATAGGAATTATGTTAATAAGTCGGTCAATTATGACACACAATGTTTAATAAAAAATATCAACCATATAAATTTATTTGAGATAGTTTATGTACAAATGGTGATTATGTTTTTTCAGTAAACTTAAGTACAAAAGTCACACGCCTCGTACTTGTAACAATACTGCTTTAATTGTCTAACTTGTTTAAATCTTGTAAATTTCAGTTTGCTTAGACAACTTAAAACCCATTTTCCAATTGAATCAATAAAATTCCATTTATAATACAAGTTAAACCCTATCACATTACATAACTACCTATAGTCGAATTCAATTAATACAAGTAAATATAAACTAATTCATCAAACATTAACTAATTAAACCAAGTAGTGGTAAATTAGTAAGTTCCACTTGAGGAGGATGTTACCTTGTATACGTTAGACTAAGCCAGATATCAATTCCCCTAAAATACAAAATTGTTAATCATTTTTATTTAGACAGCTAATATCTAGATCCGAACTACATCCATCTCCCGAAAAATTAGGCTTCAATCCAAACTTCTCCTTAGACAATAAAAAAAACTATTTGGTCAAACTCACATCACATTAAAAACTTTAGTCTTAAAAGTTTAAACCATAATATTATACAATATTCATAAGTATTGGTGCGTCACATATGGCTTTTGACAATAAACGTAAAATTAAAATCGAAAAATCGTCGTAAAACATACGTACATATCGTCTTACATGATGTATTTCTATAGTAACAAAACTAAACAGCTATTATGTCCTTTGATAAAGATTGATTGAAAAATGTAGAAAACTGAGGTGTAAATGTAAAAATGATTAGGTTTTGAAAATATATTTAGTTAGAAGTCGTAATGAGGAATATTAGTTAATAACCATGTTCAAAAATTTGCATGCGTAGCCGATTAATTCTGTGTATAGGCACTAGGTGGTAACCAAACGAATCGATTAATACTTATACGGTTGTTAGAATCGGCTATTCGATTAATCTCCGTGTAATCCGAAAAATCTCTGCCTAATCCAATTTATATCCAATTAATTTTCGTCTAATATAGTTAATATTATATTTTAGAAAAACTATTAAATGTTTAAATAAAAATAAAACAAATTTTAATCTTAGACATTACTTATATATAAGTTGAATATTATTTTGATGTTAATTACAACTACCAAACTATCTATAATCATCTCTGTTCTATGACACAGTATTTTAGAACGCTTAATCAGCCTCAAACTGGTATAACATTGGTCATACAAAATCATTTAACCACTACACTAACTTAACATTATTCGAATAAGTATAAAATATACAATATATAAGACTAAACATATATAAATGTCTTAAAACTATTTCCTAAGTACTCTCTGATTTATATTCGATTTTTTAATAACTTGTTAAACGGTACCCGAACGAACGCATAGCACCTAACAAAAGTTTTGAGCATAGGCTAATAATAAAGATAAAATAAAGGTCAAACGTATAAAAGCAATTTTAGACATTACACATCTACTTCCAACTTCCTTGCACTTGATCGTCAAAAGATCACTTTTCGTGAATCATACCGAATCATATCAATTTAATACTAATTATAACATATACACAAATCGATTGAATAGCTAAGAAAAGTCTCCAATTTGATTCTCTCTAGAACCCTTTTTATACAACTTTATTGGTTTACTAATACAAATAGCCTCCATTCAAAACCTAACTAATTGTTTTATATTGTTTAAAAATAGAGAAGGGTTTTTAATTAGAGCTACATTATTGTAGTTGATTTAAAGTCAACGAAGACCAACTTGTTTTGTGAACAGTGAACGTCTTTCAAAGCAATATCTTCACTTTCTCTAGTTTTAAATCAAAGATAGTCTTATCCTGAGATGTAGAATAGAATATTTTTTTGTTAACTAATTATAGCATATTTAAACTTTAATAAAATGGACAAAAACAAAGAGACAAATGCTTAAATCTTTTTATCATTATAACTGAAGTACTATTAACTTTTTATTATGATAAAAGTAGATAATAATATATTAATAAGGATATATTGATAATTAAATTTTTAATGTTACAAACACAAAAGAAAAAGGAAAAAAGAAAAAGAGAGACGTATTTGACCGTCAGGGTCAGCAAAGTCGTGCATGTCACGTGCTTTTTTTGGTTATTATTTTATTTTGGTGAGTGATGATGACCCATGCCCTATGTCATCTTAAATTTGAGAGTTTTGGTTAAATGGTTCTCTTAAACTGTTTATAATCATCGTTTTGTAACGGAAATTTTTCATATAATTACGTGCATTCATATTGGAGGTGGGCTTCCACCTCCAGCTTGGTCCATATGATTTCTAAAGGCCTATTAAAAATTTGATAGAATAAAGCGTTTAATTTCAACCGTCCAAATGATTTCAACATGATTCAACGATGTCTGAGCAAACCTACATGAATAAGTAATACCTCGTAATTGTCCTAGGCCAATTAATGCGCATTTAAGACAGTGCCACCTAATCATTATCTAGGCCTAGAAGTCCTGCGAAACATTTATTATGACAAGCCCGATAAACCGAGGTCCAGTCCCCGAAGTAATGATTCCCTACTCCCGGTCCCACAGATTATGATCATATTCTAGCACGGATTCCTCGGCAGAGAGAAACATGGATTATAAGCACCATGTCTATAAAATGAGACATTGGCGATGCCAAGAGGAGGCCTGGTCGGCACTTTCCTCTCTAAGAACTTTAGACTTCGAACATCTTATTTGTTCCTCTTAAACGAGGATCCAAACCCACTCTTGTAATCTCTTACACATTTGAAGTGAATAAACATTGTGTTAACCCCACCACAAACAGTTGGCGCCGTCTGTGGGGACAAGGATTACTCTCAACTCAAATGGCAAACACGATCACCAACCGTCTCAGGTCAAAGTAGGAAACAAGACCAAACCTCCGGTGGTTCCAATGAAGAACTCGCCGATGACACCGCAGCAACAAGGCATCACGCTGGGAAGAACACCCATCGTTGCCGAAGCAACTAATCCTCCCGACCAACATGCACGAAAGGAGTCACATCTTGCAACGCACATCACCGACCTCGAGACAGACGTCCCCGACCCGCTGTAACTAATCCTCGACCAAATGGAACAAATGAACAAAGAAACCTCTGCACGCCTCGAAACGCTAGCCACCGCTCATGCTACTTGCCAGGAGCAAATAGCCAAATTCCAGGCCGTCCATACGCCCGTGAGGTTAAATTGAATCTTGTTCAACGATTCGCCTGCGCCTCAGGTCGCGTCGGCAGCTCCGCCGGCGTCCAAGGCCTCAGAAAGCATCGAAGAGCTTCGAGTGCAATAGGAAAAGAGAGTCGAGGCCCTAGAAAGGACCATAGGTGGATGGACAGCGAGGTTACATTAGGAAACTAGCTCGGCGCCAAAGCTTGATCGTATCCAGGCTCAAACACGTAACACGCCATTCACATGCTGCCTCTCCCAAATGCCAGTCAGCATCGACGGTAAGATTAGGTGTCTGACATACGAAGGAAGGACAGACCAAAGGAAATTCCTAACATCATTCACCATTGCCACGGGGAGAATCCGATTCTCCCCCGAAGAGGAGGACGCCGGATTGTCCCAGTTATTCGTGGAGCACCTAGACGAAAATGCCTTGGGATGGTTCGCTAAGCTCAAGCCATACTCGATCGACGACTTCGATCAGTTGACTGATGTGTTCCGAAAGTACTACTCGATGTATATAAGACAGAACACATCAATAGCTGACCTACATACCGTACAGCAAAGGCCAAACGAACCACTTAGAGCCTTCCTCGATAGATTCCGGGACGTTACCACAAGAGTGTCGATAATCAACGAAAGCGCAACCAAACTATTAAGGACGGCGATCTGGCACAAGGATGAATTTGTCAAAAGGGACCTGAAAATGTGTAGGCCGACATCCTTGGAAGACGCGATGCATCACGTACTGATGCATGCTGAAGCCGAGGAAGAAAGAAAAGCAAGCACCAAAAGATATGTCGTCTTCATTGGAAGAACTGCGCATAGAAATCTCCCTAGCGTCCCGGTAAAGGTATACGCAGAACGCCGACATCACTCGAATAAGGAGTACCATAAAAAACAAACCGCCTTCATGGTCACCGAGGACGAAGAAGACTTGGAGCCAACAACTGAACCTGCGCCTAGGAGGCCGAAACGATGGAACAACAAGTGGCACCACTTTGGAAATCAGCCGGAGGACGAAGTCTATTGTGAATTCCATCAAAGCACGATGCACTCCATGGCAAAGTACGGAAACTTAAAGGCCTTCCTACTCGAGAAGTTCCAGCAAGGTGCGGTCCTAGACGCAAAGGAAGCAGCGGCCGCCGCAGCTTCGGCCTCGTTACAACCAAGAAATACGTCCACGACCATTGAAGTCGTCGACATCACGGATGCACAAGCCGCGCTAAAAATAAGGCGCGAGGTATCTGCTCCCGCTCTTCTGGGCCCACCAAAGAGAACGCGCAGTTGAAGTGTCGAATCGCCTCTGACGAATGGCAGGGTTAAACTGATCATGGGAGGCTTGATGACGTGCAATGACTCCATCAGATCCATCAAGAACCACAAGCGAAAGGCAGAGGCCGTACCCTACCCACCGATCGAGGGTTCTACTTCATGATGCGACCAGGAGAACAGCGATATCTCCTTCGCCGAAGAGGACGTGGACGGACACAATCAACCCCATAATGACCCTTTGGTGGTAGAGATCAGGATTGCTGACTACGAGGTCGCCCGAATTCTGATATATACGGGAAGCTCGGTTGATCTAATATTCAAGGAAACCGTGGACAAAATGGACCTGATGGATTTCATGATGAAGCCAGCTCGCCATCCTCTCACCGCTTTTGATGGGAAGACCTTGAACACGGTCAAGAAAATAAAACTCTCGGTGTTCTTGGCCGAGACAACGCGTTGGGTGCATTTTCTATGTCGTAGACACCCCGACAATTTACAACGTAATCCTCGGAACGTCGTGGATCCACATGATGAAAGCTGTTCCTTCGACGTACCACCATTGTGTTAAGTTCCTGACCAAATCCGATATTTATACCATTAGGGGGAGTTAGAAAATGGCACGATCCTGCTTCATCATTTAACACAAGCTGCGAACAAACTCAACGTAAACGTATACTATTTCGACTCCCAGATCACCCATAGACCAAATGATGTCGGACTCGCCATAAAATGAGGCGGTAAAGCAAGTAAACATCGACCGTTCCCAGCCAGAACAATGGGTCAGAGTAGGTGCAAATTTAAACCCGCTGATCCGCGAAGAGCTGGTAAAATTCCTCAAAGATAACGTCGCAACGTTCGCTTGGAATACGGCCGACATAACGGGTATCGATCCAAACGTCACGTGCCATAGTTAAGCAAAAACGAAGAAAGCTAGGCGTAGAGTGAGCGCATGCGGTAAACAACGAGGTGGACCATCTACTAAAATCTGAATCAATTACCGAGGTAAGGCACCTGGAATGGCTGGCAAATCGTGTCGTGGTCAAAAAGATGAACGACAAGTGGAGGGTATGCGCCGACTTCACTGACCTTAACAAGGCGAATCCAAAAGAAACTACTCGTTGCCACATATAGATCAGATCATCGAGGCCAATGTCGGAAACGATATCGTATCATTTATGGATGCATTCTCTGGCTATAACCAAATGCAGATAAATTATGCGGATCGAGAAAAGACTAGCCTTCATCACGGCCAGAGGAATGTACTGCTATAATGTAATGTCGTTCAGTCTAAAAAACGTTTCCGCAACCTACCAGCACCTCATCAACAAAACGTTTGCGGGACAACTCGGGAAGACAATGGAGGTATATATCGATGGACATGCTCGTCAAATCCCTACACGCCAGTGACCATGTCGAACACCTCAATGGATACTTTCAAATTTTAAACCAGTACTGAATGTAGCTCAACCCCGCTAAATGTACGTTTAGAGTAACATCAGGGGAATTTTCGGGATATATCATCACAAAGCGCGACATCGAGGCAAACCCAAAGCAAATTTTCTTAGTACTCGACCTGCCATCTCCCAAAAATCCTTGTGAAGTACAAAAACTAACGGTAAGAATAGCCGCCCTCAATCACTTCATCTCACGATTGACGAATAAGTGTCTCCCAATTTACCAACTACTTCGCAGAAATAAGCATTTTGTTTGGGACGATAGGTGCTAGGACGCGTTAAATCACCTGAAAACATATATATCAACTCCGCCGACATTGTCAAAGCCGGAAGAAGGCGAAGTGCTCTACCTATACATCGCCGTTTCTAGTTCGGCAGTAAGCAGTGTGCTCGTCAAAGACGACCGTGGCGATCAGAAACTCATCTTTTACATAAGAAAGGCCTTGGATGGGATGGTGTCTGGTGATTGGACAATATCATTATGGTGTCCGCCGTGACTAGCATTTGCCGTTGTCACGGCGGCACAAAAGTTGCGACCATATTTTCAATCGGACACCATAATGATATTGTCCAATCACCCACTACGCACTATCATGCATAATCCCAAGTGTTAGCCGACTTCTTGATCGAGTTGTTGCCTGTACTAATCTCTCCAATCACGGGATCGGAAAACCCATGGTCACTACATGTTGACGGATCAGTTTAAGGCACGCATCAGGCGTCAGCGTGCGACTCGAGTCCCCAAACAAAGACATTCTGGAACAATTATTCAGATTGTCATTCCCGACGTCAAAAAATGAGGCTGAGTACAAGGCTCTCATCGCCGCATTACACCTTACCAAGACTTTGGGAACAAGTCCCTTAATACTTACGTAGACTCCCAACTAGTTGCGAATCTTTTCCGCAAAACGAAGAATGGACGCCTATCTAAAGGTTGTAGACGAACTTGCAAAAAAGTTCAGACAATTCTCTCTAATCAAAATCCCATGCAGTGATAACTCATCGGCGGACGCGCTGGCTGTGCTGGCATCCACATCAGATCCAACCCAGCGACGGATCATGCCAGTAGGATGTATTGACTTCCCTAGCATCAATTTGGAAAAAGATGAATGAGATATCGCCTCAGGCGCCGCCGTCCGTACAGAAATCACACCGCGCGAAGAGACAAAGCGATCTAGCCAAGCGGACGACATAGAAGACTGGCGAGCAAAAATCTTCCTATGCATATCGGTGGGAACAGTTCCAAACGAAAGGTGGGCGGCAAGACGCCTGCACGCTAGGGTCGCACGGTACGTATAAACGGACGGACTCTTTTTCCGCTAATTCACCAATGGAGTCTTACTAAAATGCATCACCCTTGACGAGGTACAGGAGGTCCTAGCATAGATCCACGATGGCACTTACGGAAACCACTCTGGCGGATGATATTCGGCACAAAAGTTCAAAACACTAGGATATTTTTGGCCAACCTTACTCACTGACTGCGACGCTTACGCCGCAAAATGCGAACAGTGCCAACATCATGCCCTTTTCCTCTGTGCCCCGACGGAGGATTTCACGACTGGTGCCATTTCGTATCCATTCATGCGTTGGGCCATGGATATAGTGGGCCTATTCCCGCCGTCAGGATAGAAACAATTCGTCCTCATCATGATGGATTACTTCACCAAGTGGGTAGAGGCTGAATCGTACGCGACAATAAAGGACAATGACATGCGGCGATACGTGTGGAAGAACAACATTTGCCAACACGTACTTCCCTACAAGATTTTCACCAACAATGAAAGTCAGTTTATCTCAGCCACGTTCAAAGCCTTCTACGTGAAATGGAAAATACGCCTAAACAAATCAACCCCAAGGTACCCTCAAGGCAACGGGTTGGTCGAAGCCACAAATAAAGAAATTATTAACGACCTAAAAAAGTGGCTTACCGAGAAAAAAGGAAGCTAGGCAGATAAGCTCGACGGAGTATTATGGTCCCACCGAACCACGCCGAGGAGATCCACAGACCGAACACCATTCTCTCTCTATCATGGAATCGAGGCAATGGTTCTGGCTAAGCTCGTTGTACTTTGCTTACGTAGAATACGCGCCCCTCTCGATGACAACATTTATCACGAGGCACTTGCCGAAAGTTTGTATAACCTTGAAAAAATGAGAGAGAAAGCCCGTTTTCATGTACAAAGATATCGGTAGAACATGGCAACATATTACAACAAGAAGGTCAAGGGAAGACACTTCAAGGAAGGGGACCTCGTCACAAGAAAAGTGTTCGAAAACACAGCCGAGCCCAACGTGATATGCTCAGGTTTTACCCTAAACATCTACTGTAAGTGCATATCAATGAACTTAACGAGCTTTTGGAAGGTTAACAACCTAGATTCATAAACTAGTTGATCATGCTAACTTAAACTTTAAGCAAGACTTTAAATGGAGAATTTCTAACAATCAATCATATTTAATCTCCAATCATCGATTCCTGAATCCCTAGAAGCCCAAAAATTGACAAGAGATCTACTCAGACATAATCAAAGCAGAAATCAGAAACATCAATAATGAAAACATGAAATCGAATTCAAAGGGTTCAGAAAATCTTCTCAAAGTATGAAGGAATTCTTTTCCTACTTACAAATGCTAAAATTATCGTCCCAGGTTTCTCTGAGATTTGTTGTCTCTCTTAAACGAAATAAGAAAAAGAGTATTTATATGCTCTAAAACTCAAAGGTACAAAACAGGAAATTAGGTTATCTCTTGTGGCTTCGCTGATCGATCGATCAAAAGGTTGATCGGTCGACCACTGATGAGCGGTCGATCCCCAACATAGCTGGGTTGATCATAAGGTCGAGCGTTACTTTTGGTGCTGATGTGATCGATCGATCATGAGGTCTGAGGTCGAGCGTTGCTCTGGCTGAAGAGAGTGATCGATTGAGCAATGGTTTGATCGATCGATCAACACTCTTTTGCTGAAACACCAGAAAAATACTGCAAATACTTCCAAACAAAACCCCACGTGTATAATCTAAATTTTTCTCGTTTTCCACCTGAAACGACTAAAAATACAGACAAAGACTCTGAAAATAAGCGAATTAATGAGCTCAAAACCGATAAAAATTGAGGTATACAATTCCCCCAGACTTAGCTTCTTGCATGTCCTCAAGCAAAGAAAGAAAAGACCAACCGGAAGAAGCCACTCAAAGGAACTCATTCGTCATAAGACATTGCACATTACTCTCTCAGTAAACCGATTAACAATTACCTGTCAAAATCGAGACCACCTTGTACTTCTCCCAGACTTAGCAACTATCCCGGTTAAACTCCACAATCAAAATGACTGACTCAGATACACCATACCGACTTCCTAATACATTTAGGTGTGGTCTCATCGAGGAGATATCAATCAAAGGACATAAGATTTCCTCTCCAAATTCTCAAGATTACCTTCAGTATGATTCCTTCCCTCTCATTTCATTCAACCAATTTCTCCCTACTTACCTAAGGTATCATTTTTTTTTATTGGTTAGTTCTTTGGTAACTCAAAGAATGTAACAAGAGTAGCTTCATTGGAGTCTCTCTCGGTAAACAACAATATTTAAGTGAAAATGTAACCTAATACGAGTTATCCTCATATTACCAAATTCACTCAAATACGAGCAGCGTCATTGAGAAACTTATACCCTCGGCATACTACAAATGTACAACTTTATATGTAGTTACTTTCAGAAATAAGCAACGGTTGCTCGAAATGATGGAGAGGGGAGAAACCGTACTTAGAAGGAATTATCTATCGTTGAACCGTGAGAAGCAGCAAATCCAATGCATTTCAAACCCCCTTGACGAGAAAATGGCATGAGATATGGGTGTTAGACGGAGAAATTGTCTTGTCTCTGGGTTTTCCAATAGTCAATCGATACCTGACAAGTGCAAATCAATGGTACTTAGTTCATAACAGTGCAAAAATCCTCGAAAATCATAGTTCCTAAACATCAGTTTCAAAAGCTCAAAAATACAGCAAATAATAGAATTCTTCTGAAAAATCAAAGCTAAAAAGAAAAGCAAAAGAAAAAGGAGTTAGTCACAGCAAGTGTCCTCCCCCAGACTTACTTCACACGGTCCCGGTGTGAAAATAAGCCGAAGGAAAGCACGACTTACGCAACAAACATAAAAATAAACAGAATCCATAACAGAAAATAAAAGATAAGGTGTGAGAAATGTGATAGAGCTACTCTGGGCTCATACTCTCGCGGTCTCCTGGAGCTCGATGACAGCGTGATAGGCGGCGATTCTTATCATCCTCATCCTCCGTTGCATCATCCAACCGACATCCAACAACGTCAGGTCTCTGCGTCTCAGCTCTGATGCCAATCTCAGCTCTGTCCGCAGAAGGTGTGCTCAAGCAAAAGGCAACAGGAATCTTCCTAAGTGCTTCCCAGAGGCGTTTTTTTATTGAGTGTTTTCTCTTTTCATTCTCATAATGCCAGCGCTTGTACACTTTCTCAGTGAAATCATCAGAGAATGGAGGGACATCATACTCCTCACTGTACTCTGGAATGAGGTGCTCAAGTGTCTGTGCGACGTTGGGATGTGGCTGTGTAGGCGCAGGAGCAGTGGAAGGACGCCTCCGAGGGGCGTTGCGCTGAATCTGAGGCTGCTGCTCCTCGATCTCTGCAATCTCTTGATGAGTAAGATGAGGCTCGAATATCACATTCTCGCAGCTAGTGAGAGAAGTGACTGCTGGAGTTAAAAGCTTGCACACACATGGCTTACAATCCCTAGAATAATACTGCCACTTGATCTTCTTAGTGAGGTAAGTGAAATTGGTCAAAGCCCTCTCATCCATGTACGAAATCCTCTCGATCTTCTAAGTATTACTGAGATCAAGCCTGAGAAACTGGAAGATCGGTGTGAGAAGACTTCCAATAGTCTATGTGAGTAGTTTGTCTGGTGCGCCCCTGAAGCGACAATTTGGAAGTAGCTTTGCAAACACGAATCCCCAGTTGATGTCACAAGGTTCATACTGAGGAGCAGGACCCTTACAGTAGAAATCCAGAACCGTTGGAGCAATAACATGATAAAGAATCTCCAACTCAGGCTTCGTGACAGCAAGATTTATCTCCTTACAAAGAATAGTATAACCCAAAAGCTTCGCTACAATCCGAACTACTGGATGCCTTATGTGCGTGAGCTTAGAATCACAGGAACAAAAAAAACTACAAAAACTGACAGTGCCACGCTCAATAAAACAACTTGTAAGAATTCTAATATTCAAGGTATATTTGACATTCTCAATAAAAAAACTACTTATTGATAAAAAAAAAAGAAGCAAGCCGAGTTCTTACTCGCAAAATTCGAGTTCTTACTCGCAAACTTCCAAGTCGAGTTCTTACTCGCAAACAACCGAGTTCTTACTCGCAAACGCAAAAGCCGAGCTCTTACTCGCAAACTCACAACCTGAGATTTTACCCGCAAAAAGCTGAGTTCTTACTCACAAACGCAAAAAGCCGAGTTCTTACCCGCAAACGCAAAAACTCGAGTTCTTACTCGCAAAAAGCCAAGTTTTTACTCGC
Source organism: Lepidium africanum (assembly GCA_900406405.1). NCBI lineage: Eukaryota > Viridiplantae > Streptophyta > Magnoliopsida > Brassicales > Brassicaceae > Lepidium > Lepidium africanum. The sequence goes on from OVAX01000627.1 coordinate 48,315, forward strand.
AAACGCAAAAGCCGAGTTCTTGCTCGTAAACTTACAAGCCGAGTTCTTACTCGCAAACAGCAGAGTTCTTACTCGCAAACTCACAACATGAGTTCTACCTCGCAAAAAGTTGAGCTCTTACTCGCAAACACAAAAAGCCGAGTTCTTACTCACAAAAAGCCGAGTTCTTACTCGCAAACGCAAAAGCCGAGTTTTTACTTACAAACGCAAAAGCCGAGTTCTTACTCGCAAACTTACAAGCCGAGTTCTTACTCGCAAACTTACAAGCCGAGTTCATACACGCAAAAAGTGGAGGCCTTACTCGCAAACTCAAAAGTCGAGTTCTTACTCGTGAACTTACGAGCCAAGTTCATACTCGCTTTCTCAGTGAAAAAGGCTAAGTTCCTATCACCCTCACACGCCGAGTTATTACTTACAAAAAGCCGAGTTCACACTCGCACCCTCTATGAAAAAGGCTAAGTCCCTATCAGCCTCAAAGACGAATTCGTATTCGCACTAAGTCGCGCTCTCAATCACAATTATGGAAAACGCCTAAGTCCCTACCACACTCAAAGAAAAGTTTAAATGAACGAGTCCGAAGTTGCAGACGTGCACTTATGCAAGTACTTCACAAGACGTAAGCAAAAGAGATCAAGTACTAAATAAAAATCTATAAATTGATAGGAAGGCAACAAAGGCGCCGACCAAGTTTTCAAATAAACTAAAGAGTAGAAAAAACACACCAACAAAAAAAAAGGGAAGACAAAGCAGGAAAATAGACAAAACTACTCCGGTGGATTCTCGTCCACCACATCTGCCTCCTCGGCTGGTACAAGCTCCAAAGAAGGCATCGCCTCACCTGGGAGATCCGTAGCAGTTACCGCTCTTGGAACCGACACACTTGGCCACAGAGACCTCAAATCCAAGTCAACTATCGCCTGAGGAACAGCAACGCCGGACTCCAGCAACTGCTTCACCACATCTTGCACGCCCAACACCTAGCCCCACATCATGAGAGGATCCTGGGCTTTGTTCAAATCCTCGATCACCCGACTGATTCTCTCAAAGCAGGCGGCAAGCTCTTTCTCTAGTAATTCCCGACCACGGCGTTTCTCGTCCTCAAGCTCCTCCTGAGCTCGGTGAAATCGCACGACCTCCCTTTCCATGGTCTCCTCGAGCTTTGCACGGCGGGTGACCTCCTTGTCATACTTCATCAGCGACTTGTGAGTGATCATGCTCCGCGACTTGCAATTTTTCCTCCAGGGCAGACTCCCTTTAGATCGAGGCGATCAGGTTGGCATCATGATTGTGCACGCACTCTTGATTCATCGCCAATTCCCTCTCAGCCATCTTGCAGCGCGCCTTTATATCAGCAAAATTGAAAGCCATCAGTGATAGTCGAGTCTACTCGCCCAGTACATGCTAATAATTGGCCATCATACGGTTATGCATGTCGCCCAACTGCAACAATAATCATCAATCATCTAACAAAAATGGTCATAGAAAGCAAAAATTATCGAGCTTACCTGAAATAAAGAGAAGTAAACTTCTCATAATCTTCCTTGCACAACAAGTGTGCGACGCCCAGCATCGGCAGGGATGGAAGAGCTATCTGAGTAAACAGGCCGAGTGCCAGCTCCCTCTCCATGTGAATGGGGTTGTCCCCTGACAAGGCCATATTAACGGTATTCTGGTAACTCAGAGTCAGCTCAGTCCTCGCCCGCTTCGATGTGCGGACATCCGAAGCCTTTACATGCTCCTTCCCCCTCTTTCGTCTCACCAGTTCGGCCTAGCCACCCTCGGTCTCCTCGCCTTCGGACCCCCAGCTTGCTCGTCCCCGACAAGCATCTCCTCCAACGCAGCCAGAGCCTCACACTCGGCAGCAACCTCCTCTACACCTTACCGAGTTTCCTTGGTGACGTCCACGACAACGGTAGCATCACAGTTTTCTATAATCTCCATTTTTGGGGCCTGTTCAATTCCACCCACGGCAACATCCTGCCAAGTCGTCGCGGTCCCTTCACCCTCGCGACTCGCAGCCAAGTCTCCTTCTATAACTGGCCGAAGCTCGGCACTATACCTTTGCATGGTAAGTCTTAGCCTCGTCATTCTCTCCTCGTCGGCTACACCACGGCAACTATATAAGTAAAACAAAAAACAAAAAAAGCCGCATACCGCGTATTATCAACGGCTTGTAGGTTTGTTGAAGACGTCCTTCGATCTCCTTCCAAGACAGCAGAAGAAGTGCCCTAATAAGTTTGAGGTTGCGATCAAAGGACCCCGAATAAACATGATCATAAGCAACTACAAAGAAGAAAGGTTAGCTGTTCAAATACCAACAAACATTCCAAAGACCACCAACCACTATCCTTGACAGTACCATAGTCAGGATTCCACGTCCTGCAAACAAACGGATGACTAGGGTCGAATATCGACTCCGGATTCAACTACACGTAAAGTAACGCTCCTTATACTTATGGAGCTTCGAGGTGAAGTCGGTCACAAAGCTGCAACCCACCATCACACTAATAGAGAATGTCCCGTCCCTGTCCATGTGATAATTTATCTTGGTCAAGTATTCGAAGAATCAGTACTTGATGTCGAACCCTGCCGCGCAACTCAAAAGCATAACAGCAACAATATTACGAACCCCAGAGCTGTGCAACTGGAATATAGCTATATGGCACCGAGCACAGTACGCGATGAGTAGCCACGGAAGAAGAAACCAAAGGCCACATCATCTGAACGCATCCTTGTGTACACAAATAAAGTCTTTCGGTGGCGTCCACGGCCTCTCATGATGATTTGGTGCAATCATAATGAGCGTACTTGGAAAACTACAGTCACTACGCAGCTTCTCGAGAGAGGCGTTCGTACACGTAGATGTCGGATAGTCCAGCCCACTCAGCCAATTCCTAATCTCGTCCCACTTACCAGACAGCACTCCTACCTTTTCCAACGTCGCGTCTGACAAAGCCCAAATAGCGTCAGCAGGAGGAGCACATGGGCGATACATCGCCGACAAAGAGTCGGTGGCTTGCAAAGCCAGACGCGGAAGTTTGTACCTGTCGCGAGAAATTCCTCTGCCACCAACAGGACAGCGGTTTGCAGAGCCTGACTCGGAAGCTTGTACCTATCGCCTAGGCGCAAGAGCAGTAACCAGCTCATGACCACTAACTGAAGCGGCACCAGAGCCACTACGACTGGCAATCCAGTCTACACAAGCACCAGAAATCTCTTCCCGGTCAATAGATAGGACCACCGGAGACTCAACCTCCATGGAAACCTCTGTCACTCTCTCACGAGCAGAAGAAGAGCGAGAATCCGACTCGCAATTCATAACTTCCAAGTATGAAATTCACAAAGAGAAACTAAGAACAACCCAAACTCTAACCAACGCGCAGACAAAGAATTAACGACAGAGCAGAAAAAAAAATCAGTACCTGGCGAGAAGTCTGAAGCGATTATAAGGAAGAAGAAAAAAAACAAATTTAAGGCCACGATGAGGAAATCAAACCGTCGCCAGTTAAAACAGCTTCAATCATGTCACACGTATTTCGAAGCGGTTACACGCGCCACGGCGTAGCGATTGAATCCATGTGCCATTCGTCTGATGACATGTGTAGTCGCCCACGCGCCCATGTAAAAGTGTAGCGTCCCTAGTAAGCCATTTATAACCACGGGTATATTCTATCATTATTATTTACCGCAAGGACGATCAATCAGCTTACGCTACATGTAAAGAACGTTGAAGCCATAACGGTAAAATAAGGCATGATCTTTCGTGCTCCTCTCTACGCGAGGACGACAAACTGGGGAGGCTTCTGTTAGAGGTGGGCCTCGACCTACAGCTCGGCCCATATGGCTTCGAAAGGCCCATTAAGCATTTGACAGAATGAAGCGTTCAATCTCAACCGTCCAAATGACCTCGGTATGATCCAACGACGCCGGAGCAAACCTACATGAAGAAGTAATACCTCGTAATCGTCTTCGGCCAATTAATACGCATTTAAGACAGCGCCACCTAATCATTACCTAGGCCTAGACGTCCTGCGAAGCATCTATTATGACAATCCCGATAAGTCAGCGTCCAGTCCCCGAGGTAATGATTCCCTACTTTCGGTCCCACAGATTATGATCATATTCCAGCACGGACTCCTCGGCAGAGAGAAACATGGATCATAAGCACCATGTCTATAAAAGGAGACATTGGGGATGCCGAGAGGAGGCCTGGTCGGCACTTTACTCTCTAAGAACTTTAGACTTTGAACATCTTATTTGTCACTCTTAAACGAGGATCCAAACCCGCTCTTGTAATCTCTTACACATTTCAAGTGAATAAACATTGTGCTAACCCCACCACAAATAATTCCACTTTTAGTTCTATAATCATCGCTTGAATAGTTCGAAAGGGATTTAATTCTTTATCCAACCCTGTATAATATATGGGTTTTGACTAGTATTATACAAATGTTTATCTACTGTTACTAATCAATATTCCGTTTCAAATTAATAGTAAAAATAATTATTTGGAAATAGTGTTTAAAGCTATTGTTTTCTTGTTTGAAAAACTATTTTCAAACTCATATTTATTTATGGTCGTTTGACTTAAAATATACGTAAATAAATTTACTATCGTAACCAGATTATACTTTATAATAAACTTATCTAGTATGTTAAAAAAAAAAACTTATCTAGTATAATCTTGGAACTCCTTGTAATTTCTCTCATATACCTTCCCTTTTCGAAATATAAACTTAAGTACGTATGAAAAAAATAGGAAAGTGACCCAAAGTTCGAAATTTATATACTTTGCATCAATATTTTTTGTGGAATAGCTTAACTTTAAATCTGCTCTTCTTTTTATGTTTCATAATTAATTGAGTTAATTAATTTTAGTTTTTATTTTCTCTTCGTTATTTTAATGTTAAGATGGCTTGGTTTTAAGTTGTTGGCTAAGGCAGTGAATGGTAACGCGTTCACGGGGCGTACTTGACATATTTTGTAATTTGTCACCATTCAACGCAAAACAAAAGTAAATGTAATTTTTCTCTCTCATAAACCGTAACAGTAATTCTATGTTATAAATGATGATCCGCCACAGTAATTTTGTCATCCACCATAACACCAGCATATCTCTTACGAACCGCAACAGTAACATTTTTTTGTCTTTTTCCGATTTCTAAAATGCACAATATTCTCTTCTTTTTTCTTTTTTTTTCTCGAGAATGTTTTCTTAATTAACATAATGGCTATGAATGGAAGATTAGTTTTTTATTTTTGTTTTTAGTTTCTGATTTCTAGATTTTAGTTTTTAGATTTTACTTTTGAATCAAAAATCCACAAAAAATAGTTTTTGGAAAAGATAACGTTAGTTTCCTACAAATTAGTTTTTGAAATTTATAAAAAAACTAAAAAACTGAAAACGTGAATGACAATTTTCTCTAAAAACATGATTGGTTAAAATTAGTTTTTGGTGGAAACAAAAATCAAAAACTACAAAAAATCACCTTCCAATCAACACTAATATCTGATTTGTTTTTTCTTTTTCTTTTGTTTCAACTAATTAAATTTATTTCCATTTACTGTTGTATAATACATTACACACCTAGATTTTAATAGAAAGTTTTTATTGATAGTTATATGATAAATTTATTATTATTTAGTATTATCGGTTATTAATTAATATCTAAATTTTTTAATAATTGTGTGTAAAATAGTGATTATTTTATGTATTAATTGTTACTAATATTTAATAAATAATATCTAATTTAAAAAACTGTAATTTATTTATAATAATATTATTAATTATTCAATTTTTAATTTTTAATTTTTTTTGACAATTGATATAATAAATTCATTATAATAATTTTTATTTATAAATAATGTCCAAAAATAATATTACTTTTAAATTTTTACCAACCACAATTTTTTGTTTTGTCTCGCTTTTTATAAGCAGTGAATGGTAACACATACCCGAGACGTATTTGACATATTTTACAATTTGTTACCAAACACTAATCAAAAGTAAAAGTGAATTTTCTCTTTCCAGATACGCCACAGTAACTTCATGTTATAAATGATGAAATTCTTTTATCCACCATAACACCAGCGTATCACTTAAGAACCGCAACAGTACCAATTATTTCTCTTCATTTTTTATTTGTCTGGACAATGTTTTCTTAATTAACACAATATCTTATTTGCTTTTTTTGTTTCAGTTAATTAAATTTATTTCTCTTTACTGTTGTAGTTATAAAACATTACACACCTAGATTTCTATAGAAATTACTTAACAATAATTATGTAGTAAACGTTAATGGTTATTAGTTAATATCTAAATCTTTAATAATTATATCTAAAATAGTGATTACTTTTTTATTAATTGTTATTAATAATTATTAAATAATATCTAATTTTAAAAAAACTATAGTTTTTTTATATTATTATAAATTATTTAATTTGAAATTCTCTTATTAATTAATTAAATTCATTATAATAATTTTAATTTATTAATTATTAAGAAAATTGTATCATTTTTATATTTTTATCAATCATAAGTTTTTTTGTCCCGCACCGTTATATTGTCACCAGTCAAAATATGTTTTGTCCTGCTTTTTTTAGCTAAACAGCACTTAAACCGCATTTGTCCCGTACCGCACTTTTACCGCACCGCACTCTGTCCCGCACCACTAAAATTATTGTGAACCATCTTAGTTCACGCTAATCAAGAATCATCCCTATATAAATAAAAATAAAAATAAAACGTATATGTTCAAATGGATTATCTTAAAATTATGCTCATTATATGTGTGTGTTTAGTTTTTAAGTCCAACAATGTAATATTGTATGACCAAAAGTGTTCAAGTGAGAACAGGTCAACAACACACTATCTCTTGGAAATTAAGCAGCCAAAAAGCATCTTTCCAACATAAAGCTTCATTCGCTTTTAGTTTCGTCAAGATCATATACAAAATGATACATTCATTAATGTTATGTCCATTTATATAGTTTCAGCATACTTAAATTTCTTTTACATGAAAAGTTTGAACATAAAATCATGGCTAGCTTTAATAATTTTGATCAATACTTGGTTAATTATGATAAAACGGAAAAGTTCTACAATAACCTAACGTCCATGTCTTTGATAAAATCAATCTAAAGACAGTTGAGCTTGTAGTTATAACTTTATAAAATAGTAAAGTTAATTCTATAATATTCTTACTTTGGATTTTTATGAATAATTCATATTATTATCTAAATTAATTGATAGGTAAAGTGTGGAGACACATGTACAAGTAAAAGGGTGCATGCTTGTCATTGTCTCCTTGACATTTTACCTACAATTTTTGTTTTGTTAGTTTTTATTTTGTCGATGTATGCTAGTTCAAAGTAGCATTATAAGTATGCTAATATTGAATATATTTGTTTTTGAATTCCTCACTGTCTCTATCATGATAGCTTATAAGCTCATAATTCTTTCCACATAAAAAAAAATCTTATTATAAGCTTATAATTGTTTCTTATAAAACTAATATAATTTCTCACGTAAGTTTTGATCCTAATATTTACGGTGTGTTTTTGGATATTTGAATTTGTTACTAATAGCTACTATTAATCAATTTTCATATGTTTTTTTCGAATTTCATTCTAAATTCTTTTAACATGCATATATATATATATATATACACACTAATCTATGTAAAGCTCTATCGTCAAAACTCAAAAACTATACAGTTCTAGTTTAAATTGAATAGCAAAAACATGAAAATATAAGTTTAAAGTTTAAACTATATATAAAAGAACTACTTTAACAAAAAAGTAAGACTTAAAACTACTCATGTCAAATTAATTTGAGTGTGACACTAAAGTTATGAATGTTTGGACGTCACAAAGTCATGTTCAGATATAGAGCAGGTAATGTGTTAGGTAATAAATAGGTATGTTAATTGGTAATTGACAATCTTTGAGATATGATTGTTTATTTACATATATTTAGTTATTTAATTGGTCCCTAGTTGATTCGTTAAGTAAATGCATTTGCTGATCCTTAATTTCGCCAAAACAATTAGATGTCTCTTTACAATAATGTCTTGACCGTTCAGGTACACGTTTCTCCACCTTATCGCAGCCATCGGACGCATGACCCAATCACTATTTACAAAAAAAAAAAAAAATTGTCGCTTGATTCATATAGTCGTGATTGATCGACACCAATTCATAATATACTATATCTGTTTTAGAAGTATAATGTTTTAATGATTTTGCTTCAAACTATAAGGTGTATTACAAATTTCTAGAGAAATTAATTGCATCTTTTATTTTATGACATAAAATTTTACAAATTTCTTATATAATTGGTTGAATTCTATTAAACTAACCTCTTGAGTGATATTTAGTAAATAATCTTTAAGTTTTAATACGCAAATCAAAAAATTTTATATTTTGAAATAAAGGAAGTAACTTCTATAAATTCCAGTTATGCATTGGATCAATTTAATTGTTTGACAAAAAAAAATGTAAAAAATACCCCAAATTTTTTCAAAATTAGAAGAAATGCCATCAAAATTTAAACTCATGAAAATTATCATCGTGAGTTTTGCTAAATGACAATTTCAACTTTAAAATGACACAAACTCACAAACATCAATTATCTCTTTCTCAAAATCAGAAAACAGAAGGAAGATTAGAAGAAAGAAGAAGAGGAAGAAGAAGAAGAAGGATTCTCTCTTTGTCTCAAAATCGAAAAACAGAAGGAAGAGGAAAACAAAAGAAGAAGAGGAAGAAGAAAGAAGGAAGAAGAAAGAAAAAGAAAGAAGAAAGAAGAAGAAATGAAAAGAAGAAAGAAGAAGACTAGACATTCAACCGGAGCTAATGAAGAAGACGAGATCTTTAATCGGAACATAATTTCCAAAGTTTCGGGAACCTTGTTTGGACATGTTTTTATGTGGACATCCTTGTTTTTAGGTATTTTGTACATGTTTTTATGTGGACGCCATTGTTTGAGGCGTTTTGTGCATATCATTATGCGGACATCTTTGTTTTATGTGTATGTCTTTATAAAATATATCTATGTCTTTATGCGACGTCTTTGTTTTATGTTTATTGTTCAATCTCCCGCGTACTGTAGCAAAAGGTAAAATCGTCAACGTCCATGCCCTTTATGCCATAAGAAGTGACATTTTTTGTGAGTTTGAAACTCAATGACATTTCTTCTAATTTTGAAATTCGTTATGGTATTTTTCACAATTTTCCAAAAAAAAATCATTAAAATTAGTAAATTTCAAGTTAACAAAGTAAGAATCAAGTAAATAATTTAAGCGGGTTAAAATCAAGATAAAGTAACCAATCTTCAAGAATTATGGCTATTGCCAAGTAACTCTTGGCTACTTAATAATTTGTATACAACCAAATCATGCTAATCCTTAGGCCTTACATGACTCAATTAGACAAATTTACTTCTATGATACTAATCCTGTGCTAATCAGGCAATTAATACAAACTTCTATTAACGCGCCATGAAATTTTTCCAATTTTTGTTCGATAAATAGGTAGTGTTACATTTATTTTCACTATATGAAATAATATGAATAAAATAAAGACAAAGACAATCCAAGAGAAAGAAAATTTACAGTACATATAAAATAGGAAATGGAAAAAGGAAAAAAGTGACGAGAAGATTTCAAAGTCAAAAGTCAACGTTTAGCTTCAATCGAGTTCAACATCCACCCCACTAATGTCATTTTCTAATCACTATATATAAGAAGAACCATTCTTAACGTTTATAATTTTTTAAACAGATTATTGTACGGATCGTAACGCACTTTGTATACAAAATAATGTTGTTTAATTGTCTCTTTTATTACTTTTTAAATTATCCACTTATCGTTGTACAACTGCCTCATATTATAAGACTACGTGAAATCTAATATTATCAAATGATAATGACTTCTATATAATCGAATGGCGAGTCTCGTTTTATGTAATTATGTATCCAATGACCACTACATATATTGGAGATTTAGGTAAATTTGTAACAGTTTTATGTAAATTCGACTATGATTTGGCAATCGGTTAAAATTAAGTTCATTATAGTTACTTCTGAATACAAGTAAGCTATATATTGCATTTGGAGATAAAGAAATTCCAGAATTCATCATAGAGCTTCCTTAACTTCATGCTCTTTCTCCTGTAATTGACAAAGTTACAAAACTTTGTCTTTGAATCATAAAAGTCCTCATCGATTGTAAGGCTTGCAAAGGAGATGGTTTAAGCTTAAAATTTTTAATTCTTTATTTGTTCTCTTCAAAATGTTTTTTTTTTATCTAATCTGGTTTTGCTCTCACTTGTATATAACCCTTTTTGTTGATTAATAAATTTGACATTTCGCCAAAAAAATAAAGGAAATTATGGTTAAGAAATTTTGATTGAGAAACAGTCAAATTGTTCACTCTTGGTCTAGATTGTGGATAGGTCTACTTAGTTTATTTTATGGTTATTACATATTAGTTTTCCCTTGGAATATTCTTGTTTATACAAGAGTTTCCATCATGGCAGTTATTCACCGTTTGTTTCACCTTTGCTTATCCTCTCCTGAATGGAGTGTTATTATTAGTCATTGTGAGCTATTGGCTATTATTTTAGTGCTTTTGGTTGTAGTGTGGTTTCTCCACCACTTCATCTGCCTCTCAACTCGAAATACGTCATACTTTTTTAAAATACCTCTAATTGGATTTTTTTCTTTAGGCTCACGGTATTTTTTCTTCGTCGCTGTTTTTAGTATTTAGTGCTTAAACAAATTAGACAAACGGTCATAAACTCTTCAACTCAGTGATGATTGTCTTTTCTAGGTTTAGTCATCACCAACAAACAAAACAATAAAGCTTTTCTGTGGTAAAAGTTAGAAGAATAATTATGTCCACTTATCTTTATCATCTCTAAAGCATATTATATGTAATCTTCAATTGCCTTGTTTCTTCTTGTACTTGTAAAATTCAATAAACAAAAGTTTAGACGGTACAAAAAAAAAAAGAAAAAAACAAAAATTGTTTTGAGATGACCAATTGATTCTTGCTTTCGATTGTTTTCCATTTTTTTGACAACCAAAGAGAATCATTTTCCTTTCTAAAGTTATTCAATTCACAAAAAGGCAATGAAAAGAGAGGAAGATGGAGATAGTTAAAAAAGGAAATGCAACAGAAGAAAATTTGCAGAGTTACAGTTTTAGATTACTTTTATCTTGTCCCAAGAATTTGGAAGATCATCAAGGTGCACTCACAATATTTAACAGTAACACTTATGTAGATCTTAGTGAACTCACCAACACAACAGTGAGATCTCCATAGATGTACAAAGCACAAGATACTAGTTTTCTTCCTAATCATCGTCCACACCACGACGCCTCTGGATCTGTAAACATACACAAGATAAACTCACACTCAATGATCTCAACGATTAAGATATGAGTAAGGCTTTTTGCTTGTGTTTTTATACCGTACCGTGACTTTCGTTTGTTTCGTAGTTTGGCTGTTTATCTGTTCCAACAGCGTTATAAGCCGCTCCTCAGAAACCTGTGACGCAAATAGAATATTTCAAGAACTCTTAGATGCAGAAGACTTGTCAGCTGACACGTGAGTAAAAACCATATGATATATAGAATTATGAAATATGACATTGAATAAAGTGGGTTTTTACCTTCTCAACTATCTGTCCCATTTGAGCAGCTCTCAGAATAACATCCTCTACACCTCTAGCTTTCTCAGGTTTTACCAGGGCAATTCGAGCGACTATAAGAAAGACAAAAGGAAAAATTGGAAATGAAAGAGAAGCATAAGAGAAATAGTAACACTATATTGTGTCTCTCGAGTTTTGGAAGACCATCATGTCGATGACATTATGAAGAAACAAGGGAACACAACTGCATGAACTCCATAGCATTGGAATGGGACTTACTTCTCTCTCGAGCTTGGGAAGACAGTATTTGACTAAGCATCATTTGTCTACGTTCATCAGCTTCCCTAAACGAATTTTCCAATTAGATAATGCTTTAGTTGAAAAGAATTCCAAACTGAAAAATTTCATATGCATATCAACTAATACACAACGATACACACCTTCTAGCATCTTCCTGTTGTCTCTCCTGCTCTGGATTCTGCTGACCTCCCTGCTTCCCCTGTTTATCAAGTTGGTGGTGCCAAATGAGCCACAAAGTGTTTGCTATTTATGAAATAACAAAACAGATATTAAGTGAAGGCATTAAAATTTACCGCGCCATGTTGAGCCATCAGCTCTTGCATTCTCCTCTGTCTAATAGCTTCTAGTTCAGGGTCAGCCTACACAAGAGGAGGTAAAAGAGGCAGACATTCATTAAAATGCAGTCTTTCAACACTTCAAGTTGAATTTCCTTCAGCTAACATGAAAAATTGCAGCGCCTACTAATTGATAATCAATCAACTAAATCAAAGAAAACAGTCATATCCATCATTTTCTGAGTCCTTTTTTTCATTCAACACCCAAAACTCATTGCCATACTAGAAAGAAAGCACATACAATTCACACGATATGCCAAAGTGTAATGAAACTAGCCAGACAGAGGTCAAGGGAAAACATTGAATTGTTATCACTACGGTACTGCAACTCAATAACCATGACATAAAGAAAGAGAAGACTCCTTTGATCCGAATCAAAATCAAAATGAAGATCATCAAAAGCAAAGATCAGTGTAAAAGCAACAGAATCCATCAATGAGTTAAACACGTCTTGAATGAATTGACAAAAATGGATGGAAAAACTTTATAAGGTTTTCTATAAAAAGACACCTAAAATACACCCAGATCAACTCATACGGAGCTACTAATTCAAAGTTTCAAACCCTAAGGAATTCTGAAACATTCAGCTATCAAACTTAGACTAATAATTTTCATTTGTACCTAAAACATACTTTCTGTTATTCGTGAAAGTATGTTTCAACTAAGAACAAAAACCAACCGTTCAAATCACGTTCTAGTCGCTAAATGAAGAGGTAAAACCAATGTTACGAAGGAACGAAATCAAATCCATGTGACAACTTAAGCTTAATCTCGAAGAAAACATTGTCGAAAACCCTAAGAAAATTCGACTTCCCCAGAGATAAGTAGACAAGGAATAGTTGAACTTAAGAAAATTTAGAGAAAAATCTCACCATCGTAGCAAGTCTTCGTCACTTTCCTCTGGATGCCAAATCGAAATCGCGCCTCTCAACTCAAAAACCAAACACAGAGCTCTAAAAGAGATGCTTTAAAACCAAACATAGCTTTTGTGAGACGCGCTTCAGATACACTTTGTCTCGATTTTATATATTCGCCCCCATATTTATTTTATGTTTACTAATTTAGCCGTAAACTTAGGAATAAGAACATTTACCCCGTAAACTTATGATTATAACTTTTAAGAGCTTTGTTCTCTTTAGTGATTCAAGATATTGTCTTCACAACATGACAATTGATATGTAACTAAAATTAGTTAGAATCAAGACATAAAAACTGAAGTTAAGTTTGTTACTGGATGAGAATATAATCAGCATCAAACATATCTCCAGCAGTAGGAGATAGGTTGTTTCTCCGGAGTTGGGCATGAGTCTCTGCTTCGTGTTGAAATATCTTGACCACATCTTGTAGCTCCAGTTTTCTAACTTCTACTTGTTCTTCTGTGATGGGCTTTTTGAGCCCCAAGTATACCAAACCAACCGCAATAAGAACAGCTCCGATGAGAACCATGAGTGCAGTGAATAGACCAAATGCATAAGGCGTGTTTTGCGCCCCTGGGATACCATCCACATTGATCCCAAACAGTCCTACGATTATGGTAAGCACTAGACCACATCCTCCAAACACGGCTAAGTTGTGGCTTACTCTCAGGCTTTTGTCCTGAAAGTTTAAGTTGAGGTTTTAGCCAAATTGAATCATTAGTAATATGATGGTTAACTTTTTTGATGGATGAAGAACCTGTAACCAAGCACGGACACTGCTTTGCATGACATCCTGAATTGTGAAGAGACGTCCACGGACTGCTTCTTGTTCCTCCAACATTTCTCTTGTGTTTTTCCTCAAACCTTCTAGCAAAAGTCGTGGTATGTTTCCCCTCAGATGCTGAAGAAGCTCAAAGATAATCTCCTCTCTCGCGTGTAGTGACCACTTCACTCGGATGACCTGCCATGAGAGAAACGAGACTTCATGTTGATGACTATACTTGAGTTTGTCCCTCATGTTAACATCATGTCTCAATCAAAATACCAACAAAGGCCTTTTGAACACAATATCAATCATTTTCCAATTAAGTTGCATTGAGGGTTAGCTGCATGAAGAGAAAGTGACCTGTCTTGATAATTTTCTGATCTCTTGGTTCAGAATGATACTGAAAAGATTCAAATCCTCGTGGTTTCTCCTGATATCAAGAAAATATGGTATTTCATAAATAACAAAATCAATTAAGATAGTATTGACTTTAACATGTATTGATTACTATGGTAGAAAAATATATATATGTATATGATGGGAACCTGTTCATAAACTTCAATTCGATCTCATCGGCTGCACCAAATATGGATTTACGGAATAACCTAAAATCACCAATCAAAGACAATAAAAATATCCTGTTAAAGATTTTCCAGAAAAGACCAGATTAGAACATTATATAGAACTCAGGTCACTATTTCAGGTCAGCAAATTGTTGTCACCTATCATCCCATCGAGAAAGACGGCAAGCTAAATGTGCTATAACTTCATGCACTGTTCTTGGTACATTATAACCTCCTGCATAAAGTAGTTCCTATCAAAACAATATAGATGGAAAATTAAGGCATGTCAGTGCCTACATTACAGGCATATGTTATCTAAGCTTAAAGTACCTTATTAAGTAAAATATTTGCTCAGTTTTTGAACAAACCTCTACTTCAGTGATGCCGAGGACATTGGTGTGGGGTACATTTCCTTTTATGTGCATCACAGATACCAAGAAGTTTTTAGCTTGCCAAGAACGAAAAACAACTGGTACATCATCCTCACTTATTAATGGATCACCAACTGATTGTCCTAAGAGCTCAAACAGTAATCCCCCAGCAACCCTCACTGGAACCTAAACAGATAAACCGGAATGAAAGTTAGATAATAGCATTCAAGAAATAAAAAAACACTAAAGGATGATTCAAACCGTATAAGCCATACAAAATAACACTTAACAATAATTCAAACCGTAATAAGACACATCAGAAAACATTAAACAAAAAACTTCATTATGCAAAGAGCCTATCATACTTCTTTAATTCTACCCCATATCACATACTATGATCCATGTGGAAGCGTTTTCATGGCAGTATTCTGAAGTGAGTCATTACCTACAATTTATAACAGTGGCTAAAATATAGACACTCAAACAAGGCACATACCTCATATAGAAGGTGTTTCATCCGTTCACTTATTAGCTTACTTTCATCCCTCAATGCAAGACTAATCGCAGGATGCATCCATGTAGCATTTCTGAGCCATTCCTCAACAAAAGAGTGTCCAGCAGTCATATGGCACCACCATGTGGGGCCACCTGGTCGTTCCCAATAAGGAGCTGCTAAATCTGTAACAGGGACATCCTCTTCATCATCCATTAACTCCAAATTAGGCCACTCTGCGTTTACTTGCACCATTTGAACTAGTTCAGATATTCTAGCCCAACCAATAGGAACCCAATGACTTCCCTCATATCTCTCAACCCTTCCAGTTTGAAACTCATGCGCATCTTTTAAATCCAATGAAGAAACCGACCTTGACCTTGAAATATCGACTGCAGATGAATCAACAAACGGGTTATGGCCAAAAGAAGTTTGTCTAGTTGGACCATCATCATGCTTCAAGTGACCTTTGTCCAGATGTTTTGAATCGATATGCTTTTTTGTGCCTCGAATAAATTCAAAGGCACAAATTAGTCCATCAGTCCAAAGATCACTCTTGGGAACGCCTGAATGATTTTTACTCTCAAACTTCTTGGTTTTACTCTCTTGAAACACTACATGATTCTCCCCATTATCACCCATGGTCAATCAAATACCAAATCTACAATCCTGTCTCACGAATCAGCACAGTAAAAATTCACTTGCATAAGCATCAATTGTTCTTCCGAAAAACTCAAGACAGATATATATCCTATGCAAGATCAAACGGAAAATACTACAACAAAAATCGAAATCGAGAAAAGTAAAATCTCACCATAGGAGCAGTTTTCTGCTTTCTCTGGATGGCAAAATCCAAACAGTGAGAATTTGTAATGAGGATGAAGAACACTTTAGAACTTAAAAAAGCAACTAGTTTTTACATATTAGCTCCATATGTTTTAGATTCTTACAAATGTAACCATAAACTTATGATTTAGAGTTACATTTACCCCCTCAAATACAAATTTCTCACCACAAATCTCATTTTTCCTCAACCGGTGCGGCACCAATGAATCGGCTCTCGCTACCTAAACTTTTATCAATCTCTAGAACGCAGGTTTGACAAATATGTTCGCTCTTCGTGTATGTATTATCTGAATTTGCGCATGTTATGTATCTATATGTTCACTCTTAGTTTTTGTGACACTATCAGGTTCCAGCTGCATCATTGTTCCAAAATCTGTACGGACGTCAAATACGGTACTGATTTGATATAGACTTCTAACTATTGTGAACCGGTTGGGTTTAAATTTATTGTAGCGAAGGATGGATTTTGATACATGGCTTGTGATTATAAGCTGAGTTTGACTTGTATTCATCTTTCAGATTGTTGTTCTTGTTGTGGCTAAATCTCACGAAGTGAAATCGAGTTTCCTGATATGTTAATACCTAGAACGTCTGGAAATGAACCACTTCATTTATTTTTGATGTTATTTGATAGAGGATAAACTTTTCTGGGATTTATACGAGTCCTGACATGTAAAGATTAACTCTCTTTTTTATGTTACAATTTCCTTTGCAGCTTATTTCATTGGAAGAGTGAGATGTCAGAAGATACTTTAAGATCATCCACAACTGGTGGTTCTGCTTCTGGAGCTAGAACATTTTGTTCCTTGGAAGGTACAATTACTCTACCATTGAGATTTGAATCCAGATTTTCTTGTTTCAGCTGAATTCTCACAGAAATGGTAGCCTTCTACAATTTACTTCATTGATACAGTATTTTTTGTTTGCAGAGGTTTTGGTGTCTATGAACAGTCACTGCATTAAGTTCTGTATTTAGTATGTAGCTAACAACATGCCTTTAGTTGAGACGCTTTACTGGGCAACAAATGATGTCAAAGCTCAGACTGTGTCAACTCTATATGCTGGAATAACTTCCACTAGAGAAACGAAGTTTAAAACAAGTGGTCATTTTGTTAACGTTTAAATTCGATGCGAAGACAAAAGTTGCACCACATCAATTCTAGTATCACTATTCATCATTCTCATATTTCTACTAACTAAAGTAGTTTTCTGCTGCCTTGCAGTATATATCAAGTTTTTTTTCATGTCGTTGTTTTGGAGAATAGTGCTATGATACTCTAGTTGATGGCCTTAAAATCACCTCTTTGCTCAATAGGTTATAAGATGGATTTGATGTTTATAGTCTTCAGCATTTATAACCAAATTCTAAAATTATGTAACTTAGTTATTAATATGGTATTCTTTTCGCTCTGTTTTTATATCTTTATCTTAGATTTATCAACCAAAAAGTGTGTGCCATGCAATTCAAAAGACCTGCGCCCTATGACCGTACAAAGTGCCCAAGACCTACTTCAAAAGGTAAATGTTTGTACTTCCTATTATGACATGTGAGGTCTGTAGTATGTTTCCCTCCTCAGTTATTCCTTTTACACAGGTTGCTGGATGGGAGTTGGCTAATGACAATGATACATTAAAGTTGCATCGCTCGTGGATTGTGAAAAGTTTTACAAAGGGACTAGATTTCTTCAAACGTGTAGCTGATATCGCTGAGTCAGAAGGTAAATAATTTATCAGTGACTATAAGTACACATGTTTTGTGACTCTTCTGGATAAATATTATACCAAAAACAGATTCCGTAATGAAGATTTGTTAGTATTTTGTCTGACCATAGACCGGTATGATGCAGGTCATCACCCAGATTTGCATCTGGTCGGCTGGAATAATGTGAGAATCGAGATATGGACACATGCGATAGGTGTGAATCTTGGTCTGTCTTGTCTATATGAAGATATTCTTCCTTATCAAATGCGTGAATCTTGCGCATCTTTCATTATCTTTTTCATTTTTGACCATTTCTTTTGTGAACCTTGTAAGTTGCACGGGCTGAATAGTGATATCTGATTCTCTTGCAACAGGTGGTTTGACGGAAAATGACTTCATTCTTGCTGCTAAGATCGACGAGCTCCAAGTGGAAGATCTTCTGAGGAAGAAGAAAGTTGCCAAGTGAAATGGAGTTAAGATGAATTCTGCAAGGTAAGGAAAGTCTGTGGCTCAGAGTTTGATATAAAATAAGCATCTTGGGCTCATAACTAGGATGTGTTGGTATAAAACGCTGTGAAATATCTCACACAAGCTTTAGATCTATGTAAGCTGGAGAGAAAATGAGGGAGAGATTAATGTTTCTTCTGCGTGAATGGTTCATGTAAAGCTGTTTCTGGTCTCACAATTTCAAACCCCAAAAATAGGGTAATGTCTTTAAGTTAAACACGTATCTTCCATTCCAGAACAATTTATTATTCCAAATATACCATAATGTATGTTTATTTACATTCACAAACTATACAAACCTCCATAAACTATGTACATTCAAGAATTTCCATGAATCTGTACAAGATTGTTGTCATTCTTCCAAAGAGATAAAGCCAATTCAACAAGTTTAGTCTTCAGACAAGGAAGAAATTGCTGGAGACCGAACAGTTTCACTGCACACCAACAAGAAAATTTACCGGTTACAACTTTTCTATCACTAGAGTCAGAAGAACAAATTCCCTTCAAGTGTTTAAATTCACCTCCCCATCTTCTCATACAGATCGCCAAGTGCACGGTAGAGTGCAGCAGCAGCAGGTGGTCTTGGCAAAGAGCCGAGGAGGATGTCAGATGCAGCTAGGGATTGGCTACCATAGAAACGTGAGTTTTCACTTGTACGCGTTGTGAAGATACTTCCTTCAAGCGAGCATCCGACAAATGCACCTGTTCATTTCATGGTGATTTAAGTATTTTTGCAACCCAAAAAAAACACAGGAGAATACACAAACTGGTTATGAGGCTTAGTTTCAAGAATCCTGTTCTAATAGGAATATTACAATGGCTGCAGAATTAGAGTGCCCCACAAAAACTAGTTTTAGACATGGAAGGGAGAAGTCTACGAACCATCAACCTAAATTTAACCAACCAAAAATCTATTTCTGCTAGAACACATGAATTAGATGGTTTACCTTTGCTGCAGCTATAGGTATAGCAAGCAGCATATCCACCGCTACCTGCTCGGATATCTGCTTCAACTGCTCGTCCAGTCACACCAACTGCAGCACTTAAACCAGCTCCAACAACAAGATGGGTGTTACTCCCAAATGTCCGGATGGCTTCACGAGTTCTCAGAACGATAATAAAGTCTATGAACTCTCCTCCTGCCTGCAGGTGAGTGATGAGCATATACACTAAGCACTGTTTCAACATCTATGAAGCATGAAAAGAGCTATGTTACCTGAGCACCCCATCCCAAACCAAATGAAGAGATGGCTGAGGGTGGAGACCAGGAGCCATCATCTCTACGAGCAACCACAAGTCCCGTCCCGATTTTATATGTCACCATAACTCCAACTCTGGCAACAGTAATCACCGCAAGGCCTTTTGCTTGTCTTAGAATAGCATCTGGGATGCACCTCTCAGTTCTTGAAGAGCCAATCTGATAAGAAATTTTCAAATTAAACACACTATTAGACTTCCAGATTTCACGGAGAGAGGCTAATCAGCCATTAACACAGTTATATAGTTGACAATTTGACATATAACACTGCCAGTAACTTCACAAATTAAAGAAGCTTAGAGTAAACTAAGGACCCACAAACCTCACCTTGGTAATATAACCCCGGATAGTGTTTGTTGCCTTATATATCTCATACTCCATGGATTGTCCCCAAGGAAAATTCACCCAAGACCTCAATGTACTAAGATCTGTCAAGTCGTGGGTTGGTAACTGAGCAGCAGGACTCACTTGGTCCATCAAATAAGGTTGCACAGACTCCAACCTCACAAAACACACATCACAAACCCTTTGGGGATCTGATACACGAAACTTTGCTGGAAGCAAGCTTCTTCCTTTAGAACAGTCCCTACAGAATAATCCTCCACAATATCGACAATGATGACGGGAACACATAATTGGATGAAACCTAACATTACATAGCATACAAGCAGAAGCAGCGCTATCTGGCAGCCACTTGGGTGGCTCTGTCTCCAGAATTTCTCTTGCATTACCAAAGTTAGCCTCAGTAAGAGTATGAGCCATCTCTTGCCAAGCTTGTTCAAGAAGATGTCCCGACAAAAAAGAAATGCCACATCTCTCAAGGTTACCTGAACTAAGAGCACTCGCTTTACCACGCGCTGCAAGTAACATATCCACTATCACATCCCACATAGTTAATTCCTTATCTTCATCATACAACTGATTCCATCCCATATCTCCCTCAGGGAAGTAACCACCATTGAAACTAAGGCCTCTTGACCACTCCTCATGATCAGGTTCTAACATGGGCGGAACTGAAACGGGTATCCAAACCCCGGTTTCCTCAGAAAGCGGCGTGTCATAGAAAAAATATTTACCACGCTTTTGCTGATCTGGTTCCAGTCTTTTGCTCTCTTCTACAAAGTCTTCACATAAGCCAGAACCACCTTCTTTAGTATCCCTAATGCGTTGATTCATGATATTACCAACATCAGGATCAGTATGAGAACCATGAATTTCTTCAACTTTTTCATCCTGTGATCACCAAAACAATTTCGACTTGAATTTTAGACGTTTAAACTTAGCCTAGTACAGATTTTGTTTGATCTAAACAATCATAAATCAAAATTAAAAACAGCAAACACAGGTGCTGTCTATCAGCTAACGATCAAAGTAATAAAAAAACTCGAAGAAAGAAGTCGGAACTAATTTCTTGTTTTCCATAGATACTAAACCTAAATTCTCCAAAATCACGAAACAAAAAGTGAAGAAAAGTGACAACCCTAGAATTTTATATATATATATATATATGATCGCGTAAAAACTAAAGAAAGAAAATTGAGAGTGGAATCAAAATCGGTAAGCGTTCATCTCACCATTTCCTAGAATTTTTGTTCTTCTTTCGATTGCGAAGCCAATTTTCGATTCTTACAAATTCAGTTCTTTGGGGAAACTCAGAAACACGGACTCTGTCCAGGAAAACGATTACAAGTTACCACCGTCGCTTTACCTTTCTGAGACGCGACCACATAATCATTATACTTTTTATATCTTTACTCAGTTTACAGTTTAGTCCTCATAGTTTTTATTTCTTATACATTTGACAATCAAATTTTCAATATAATAAATTTACCCAAATTCTTCACTTCCTTGAGAACCAGGGGAACTTAAATTGGTATCACATTCCCTCTCGTCTTGGCTTCCATGAGATGTTAAAGATTAAACAAGAGCTACTAAGCACAGGGAAAACTTTCTCTTCCAAAACATAACTGAAAAAAATGAATGGAGAAAATAGCCCACCACTTGATCACTCATTGCTATAGTCATGAATAAAATCCCCAAGCACCATTCAAAGAGATGATGAACGCAATGTTGCAGGAATCTGGTTTACCCAAGAATCTGTTGGGGAGGGGGGGGGGAGAAGCACTACTTACCACAAATTACATCATCAACAAAATTCCCCACAAAGTCACCGGGAAGACTCCCTATAAGCTTTGGAAAAGATCACCACCTTCGTATAAATACCTTAAAATGCGGGGGTGTTTAGCAAAAGTGGTAGTACCACCTCCAAAAAAGGTCACAATCAGACCAAAAACTGTCGATTGTGTTTTCCTCGAATACACATAACAGTTCTGCATATAGGTTCCTGGTTATTAAATCAGAGATCTCTGCTATCCATGTCAACACGGTAATGGAATCAAGAAATGCATCTTTTTTTGAACACGTGTTTCCATATAAGGATAAACAAAATTCAAAGAAAACTCGTGAAGAAAGAGATAGCATGAATCATGAGCCTAGTACATCTAGAACTTCTCAGTCTAAATTAGAAAATCAACAAGATGAACCTAGACGAAGCAAAAGAGCTCGTCGAGAAAAATCTTACAGTGATGATTTCTTGACAATTTTCCTTGTTGAAAATGAACCAAGAAACTTTGTTGATGCCATGTCTAAACCAGACGCTTCCTCTTGGAAAGAAGCTGTCAACAGTGAGATGGACTCTATTATGCAAAATCATACGTATGAGTTAACTGATCTCCCTGAAGGGTTTAAGGCACTTGGATGCAAATGGATTTTCAAAACAAAGTTGAAAACAGATGGCTGAATAGATAAGCATAAGGCTAGACTCGTGGTGCAAGGATTCAGACAAAAAGAAGGTCTGGACTTCTTCGACACATATTCTCCAGTGATGAGAATAACCTCCATTAGAATGCTGATATCAATCGCAGCATTAAGAGACTTGGAGATTCATTAAATGGATGTAAAAACTACTTTTCTAAATGGAGAATTAGAAGAGGAGATCTACATGAAACAACCTGAAGGGTTTGTTGT
>OVAX01000628.1:0-71041 GCA_900406405.1 Lepidium africanum
CTCTAAACCATAAGGCTGATGCTCTAGCTCGTTCTTCGAGGGAGTCACCTATTGGTATAGATGTGTAACTTATCCTTACACCCTTTGGTGTTTTATGAATATGTGTTGACAAAAAAAAAAAACTTGTAACAATCCTTCTAAATGTATTCAAAAGTTCAATGCTTGTCCATGCTGTAATTAAATGTGTTTATGTGCAAATCTCACATCTTCACTATCGCTTAAGTAATTTTTCTTTGCTACGTTTATATTAACTTTTTAAGAAGACACTTATATTTTGTAAATTATTTTTCCACAATATACCTCACACTTTAGAATTTTATGAAAGGTTGAATAGCTAAAATATTCTTGAAATTTGGGAATTATTCAAATATTAAAATTTTAACACATGACAAACCCAGTCCATTTCGTGTCACATCTATTTAAAATCCATCATAGTCATCAATGTTGATTCATATTATCGAATAAATGTATCTATCATCAAGTGCATCATACAAATTTCTGGTGTTTTAGGCAGAGAAATGACCATGGTCCATGCCTTCATTCATGAACATTGGCAAAACAAAATCCTTTATGTACACATAGTAAAAAATTAGATTTTTACCCGAACTATAATTTTTTGTTAAAATCAGTATGTGTATTGCATAACATATATGTCTCAATGTTTAATTCAGCTTATGTACCTATAGAATTTAAATTTGTGTTTATTTATTTGGTAGTACAAAAAATTTAGATATAATACTTTTCAAAACATTTCAATAGATATAGTGATTAAATATATATATATATATATATATGAATATGTTTTCGATAATATGTTTTACTATCTTTTTCTTCTTTTATTTTCTTAAGCAGCACATGATAATAAATATTATAACACTCATCTCCCTCCCAATTCAAGGATTTCTCAAACTTACTAATTAATGTGAGAGAAAAAGGGAATAATAAATTATCCACTAAAAACATCATCTATGCCCACTAAAACATAACAGCACATTTGTACTTCAAACGTCAATCAACACAATGATATAATTTAACACACACGAATACACATGTATCATCTCTATAAATTATGATTTGCCACTAAATGTCCAAATTGTGCTTATTATTCATAGAATTCATGATCACTGACATCCACATTTCAATCATATATTTCATCTTTTAACTCATTTTAAGTCACAAAGTGTCCACAGTTTGTCTCTTAATCAGATAATACATGAACACAAACATTCATGGTTTAGTCACTTCATCTTTTGATAACTTTTAGACCACCAAGCATCCATATACCACATGTTATTCATAGAATCCATAACTATTGATAACAACAATTAAGTGACATCATCGTTGAATCCATTGCCATTGGAAATCCATTATCAACCACTTTATCTCAGGATCTACAACCATCGACATCCACTATTTAGTCACTACATCTCCTCACATTAAATTGTATACCACAAAAGAACACATTACTGAACATTAAACAACATCAAATATGACATCAAACATAAATCTAGACATCATGAAATATGAAATCATGTTTCAAACATATCTCATAATTACTTTAGCTTAACTAGAAACAAATGTAAATTGGTCCATCAACTTTCAATGCAATTTAACGATTCATTGCAACTTTGAATCCAAATCCAGAAACATATCTGAAAACTAAAAATACAATGAGGGAGCTTCACAAATTGGTTGCAGTCAATACTTGGTCTTGAATAAGAATGAGTAACAAAATAACAGTGACTAGTCACAAGTGCTCAAATGAATCCTTCTTCGCTCTGTTTCAAACTCTAGCTACTATTTCTTTCAAGGGTCTTCATTACAAAGAAATCGAGGACTGTGAGGGGATCATCTAGACTAGATAAGTAATCAAACATCTTTAGTTTCATATGCGGCATAAAAGTGTTCATTGAATAATCAAAGCTCTTCCATAAGTATCTTTCTAGGTCATTGGAGTCCTCAATCACAAAGTTTTCCTTATCGAGAAGTCAACCATGACCGAAGATCTGATTACACTTTTTCCAGTTACATTGATCGACCAGAAAAAGACATTATCGTGGTCGAATGAACATAGGTTATTGTCGTAGAATTTGAGGGTTCCGACTAGTGTGGGTAGAGGATTATTTATGTTGCCTTCCCATACACTCGTTATTTTTGGGTCTTCCTTATACCATAGTCTGAGATACCAGTACCTCTTTGGCCCAAGTTCAAAGAGACTAAGTTTGAAAATATTTTGGTGGGCCACTAACATTTGGTTGCTTAAGACACTTAAATGAACAGAGATTCAACTAGAATAAACACAACAAGAAATATCACATATAACATCACTAATGATATATCATATAAATAAATGATACTAAACTGAGTTATTTATTCAAAAATGACAAAAAATAGGTGATTTAACATCATTTATGATAAGTGATATTATTATCATATTTTGTACATCAATTATATAAGATTGATACAATCTACTATTGAATTATATCAATTAAATAAGATTGACACAACCTAATATTGATTAATATCATTTAAAAATAATTGACATAAAATATAAATTTGTGTTTCAATTGACATGAATTTATATATCATTGACATCAATTTCTTTAATTGTCATTAAATAATTTATATGCATCGGTTGCGTTATTGAAACAAAGTTAACATCATTTTTCAATTAAAATTAAAAACAATTGATTGTATACATCATTTGTTCAATTGATATAAATTAATATTCTATGTCAAATGATGTCAATTCATCACAAGTATTTAGTGTAATTCAGATACAATTCTCTCTTAAATTAGACTAAAAATGAAGACAAGATACATATCAATAAAGAGCTCTTGATGTCTACTTTTCGAATCAATTTTCAGATCCATTTCAAAATTGCAGTTTTTCATATAATCAACTTGTAAATACTCATGAAATATGGAATGTTATAAGACTTTGTTACTAGAAAATGTTGATTTTACTAGCTAATACTTTATTTTATTTTTCTTATAAAACTTAAAATTTGCGGTGAATGTTCATTGATATTTTAGTGGATTCTATTTTTGTATTTAATATGATATAATGACAATGATTCAATTACTAATCTATATCTTTATATAATATAAATTTAAATTAAAAAAATTTCATCTAACATTTATAAATGATGTAAAAACATAGTAACAAGTAAAATAAAATTGATACAAAAATAATAAATTAATTTCAATTATTTATGTGTTACATATATTATCATCACTTAATAAATGATGTAAATATTTTTATCGATAAATGATGGAAATATTTCTATTGATAATTGATAAATGATACAATTGATATAATTATTGCATCAGATAAACAAAGTTGATGTAAATATCTAACATCAATATACTATATTAACTTCACTTTTCACAATTGACATAAAATTAATATCAAATGAAAACATTAACATCATTTATAATAATTGATACAAATATTAACTATCATTTTTAATAAGTAACACAAACTTAACATCAAAATTACTGTTAATGATGTAAATATTAACATCATTAATACTAATTGATACAAGTATTAAAGATGTTTATAATAATTGAAACAATTTTAACATCATTTATATATATGACACAAATTAACATCAATTATAGTGAATGATGAAAATAGTTACATAAATTTTTCAAGTGACACTAAGTATTTGAGTCACACTTTCATAGTCACTTTTATAAATGATGTAAATAGCAATTATTACCATTAAAAACTGATACAACAAAATGACATATTATATCTAGTTTCTTGTAGTGAAAAAAGCCATCTTTAAGTGGTTGAAAGCAACATGTTGACAAAAAAAAAAAGTGTTTGAAAGTAACGAAAAGAAGAAAACTAAAGAACAAAAACATTTGTGTTTGATAAAAGTGACATAGCAAAGAAAATATGCATACATAGTTTATGCAAAATAAGTCTATATATACATATGAATATTGTCAAAGCAATATATTACATGATTGATGTAGAGCTTGCAACAATCCTTCTAAATGCATTGAAGAGTCCAAAAAAAAATGAAATATGTGTATTGTATGACTGTGCTAAAACATACATGTCTTAATATAAAATTCAACTTATTACTACAAGAAATTAAATATATTATGTCATTTATTTTATGTACATCAATTTTCAATTGAAACAACCACAATTTACATCACTTATTAAATAAAAATGACTATAAAAGTGGTGATTCTACTGCTTTGTGTTAACTTAAACAATTGATGCAAGTATTTTCATTATTTACTATTATTGATGTTAACTTCTGTCAGATATAAAAATACATATGATGTTAAAATTTGTGTCAATTATTATAATTGATTGTAATAATTGTCTTAATATTATAAACAATGTTAATATTGATATTTATGTAATTAAAATTTAGATCAGTTCATATAAATGATGTTGATATTTATGTAATTAAAATTTAGATCAGTTCATATAAATGATGTCAATATTTATGTCATTTACTATAACTATAATTGATATTGAATATATATATATATATATTTTTTTTTTGTCAACAAGGAACCATTGGATCGACACCGATCTGATCTATAGCCTAAGTTTTCCAACTGTAGCTAGATAGGATTCGAACTCACCACATGATGCCTAGCTAAAACAGAGACAAACCAACTGGATTACCTGTTTATTGGCAATTGATATTGAATATTTAAATTCTTTTTATTCTTTTTTTCTAGAAAATCCTTTTATTCTTATTCATCCTCATGTTTTTACATATTAAATTGTCCATAGTCAAAGTTCATTCAATTTAGGTTAACCATATTAAAAATATAAAATTAATAGTTGAATCACTGTCGATATAATCAAATGAATAATACACTAAAACATTGAAGAAAAAAACACAAAATTCAAAAAAAATGTCTATATAAAGAAAAATTAAATATAGTTTATTTAGTTGGGAAAAAAGCATGATCTCTTGGTGACTTAGTTCTTGTACCATATCATGAGTGTTTATAAGTAAATCATCTGACCAAATACAACCCAAAATCCATTTCGGAGTTGAAAACTAGATATCAAAAACTTTTCAACAATATGTAGATCGTCTTTGGTTCCATTTTCTTTGCCAAGAAACTGTTTCCAAAATTTGGTTTTAGAAAATTTAATCTACAAAATCTGTTCAATTAAAATAATCATAAGTGTTAAATGGCAACTCAAAATTATTAACCATTTTCGCCTATAAGTGGATCTGAGGTTATAGAATATATTCACCTAGTTTTCTTTTACTTTCATTTTTTTCACTTCTCTTTTCTTTATCTGAGAATGAAAAATCTTCCTTTATCATTTTGATGAATCAAAATAATAGGTGTGTTTTAAATTAACGGAAAAATATAGAATTCTAAATTGAAAGATAAATGGAATTCTTTCATATGTTATAATTTTAATAGATAATTGATGTATACATTAACTAATTTATATGTATCAGTTTTTTTTTATTGAAAGAAATGTAAAATATGTCCATTAGATACATCATTTATTTAATTAATGTAAAATTATATTTTGTATTGATTACTTTTTAAGTGATGTAAATCAATGTTAGATTGTGTCAATCTTATTTAATTGATGCGAAAGTATACAATAATATTATCATTTATTCTTAGTGATGTTAAATAACATAGTAACATTTTTAAATAAGTAACTCTATTATAGTGTCATTTATTTTTGTGATATATTATTATTGATGCTATATGTAGTATTTTTTTGTAGTGTATTGTACCTATAGAATTTAAATTTGCGTTTATTTATTTAGGAATTATAAGACATTTGGACACATTATCTTTCAAAATATTTTTAATAAAAATAGTGATTAAATATATTAATTTTTTTCGATGATATGTTCTACTATCATTTTTTCCTTTCATTTTTTTTGAGCTGCACATGACGATTGATATTAGTACATTCATCTTTTGATTTTATGTGACATCATATTATTCATCTAGTCTTGCCAGTTACCAATTTTTAAGAAAATTCACCAACAAAAAAAAAAAAAAATTTCAACAATTTCTCAAAGTTACTAATTAATCTAAAAATAAAAAGAGAGTAATAGATTGTTCAGCGAAAATATCATCTCTACCCACTTAAAAATAACAACACATTCGTACTTCTAGCATCAATCAACATAATCATATAATTAAACATCCACAAATACACACATTCATCTCTATATATTATATTTGCCATCGAATGTCCACATTCTGCTTATTACTCATAGAAGTGTGAAGTGGCTAAATACAAATTGGGTTGAGTATCTTTCCGCAATAGCTCCAATTCACGGAAGGTCTTTTTATTGCCAGCCTTAGACGACACCATATATCTAAAAAAATGATTACTTTTAAGAAGAAGAAAAGCCAATCATATAATTGACCTTTACAAACCAAACCACAATTTGAGTTTTTACAACTAAAGAAGATTGAAATCAAAGGATGATTAAACGTGAATCGACGAATTTGATTGTAGCATAAAGGCGAGTCTTCGTTCTTCAAACGAGTACTCAACAACTTCAGGAGCTTTTACAGAGATCATAGATTTTGCATTGAAGGGTGTTGGTGCAGTTTGCATTGGGACAGAGACTGTTGCTGGTGTCGATGGGATTGGAATCATTGCAGCAACGTTCTTCGGTGTTTGCATCGTCTTACTCATCATTGTCTTCTCTTCTTCTAAATTTCTAAGACAGTTGTTCTTGACAGGAGTTGCAAATGATGATATCTCATTCACGGCGTTGTATTTTTGTAGTTGTTGTGTTGTTGTTGCTATGTTGGCCTTTGATGCAACCAAGGTGGTTGAAATAGGTGAGAACGGTTTGCGAACTAGTGGAGATTGCAACACTTCACTAGGATTCATTGATTGTTTCCTACTGGGAAGTCCTGCAATGTCAAGCCCTCTTCTTCCTGCGATGCAATTAGGAACAGTATAAAGATTCATTCACCAATGCAATTAGGAATAAGCCCTCTTAATCACATTTTAATTACCATTTGATAAAGCTCCATCGTTCTGTCGGTGATCTGCTTTCTTGTTAGGCTTAGGAGTCTGATGCATTCCTGCTCCTAAGGAAAGTCTTCGGTTGGATGCACCACCGGTTGACATTCTTGGAGCCTTTTTACCACCAAGGGGTTTTGATGGGCTTGGTTTGGAACCGTAAAGCGCCTCTTGTTCTGCTATGAGCTGTCCTTGGAGCTTCTTGTGATCCTTTAATATGTCAAAAATACAGATTAGGATGGTGATATTGGTCAAAATTTCAATGGAAACAAAGAAAAAACAGAAGACTTGTATGTACCCGTTGGCGACGGTGTTCTTCCTCTCTTTCCTGCCTGAGTAAATTATACTCCTCAAGCATTGAAAGTAGACGGATCTAGACACAAAATACAGAAATTAAATTATAAATTAGCTATGAAAATATGAATAATAATGAATTGAAAATGGATAGACATATGTAGAGAATTCATACACCATCATATAGAAATTCAATCCCCTTCTCTTGTTCCCAAACTATTGTCTTTGAGGCCAGTGCTTCAACCATTCCTGAATGTATGAACATGAAAAGATAATACCTTCATAATCTATAGAGCCAAAAACATTTTATGATACATTGATAACAAAAAGTAACTTACCTGGAAGCTTGTTAACAAGATTACGAGCTTTCTCAGCACGCTTGAGGGTAAGATGAGCTCCTCGTCCAGCATTGTATCGGTTATCGTCCTGTAGAACGAAACATATCAGAAAATGTAACGAACTACGTGACATTTAACAGGTTTTTATGATTCAGACTCTAACCCTGTTGTATTCTTCAAGCCAACTTTCTTCATCACAGGCAGATAACCATTTCTCGACCTTTTCAAGTATTTCTTTTCTGCTTAAAGCTTCCTCTTTGATCTTAGATATATGTTGCTCAAGGTGCTCCAGGACCATTGTGGCATCCACAATACCAGACTCTATAGCCACTATAGTCTGATCTATAGCACTGTCTGACACTGGAAGCAAGTGTGTTTTCCTACAAATGTCCTCTAGCTCTGATCTTTTTTTCAGGACAAGTTCTTTCATTTTGCTTGCCTTTACTTCGTCCAAACGAACAACTTCTGCCTCAACCTGTATATGGAAATGGAAGTCATGTTATGGTTTACACGCATGGACACCAGAAAGATTGACTTGAGTTGAAAGCTTGGTTACAAAGTTAAAGAACAGTGTAACCATCAAACTCCATAGCTTACGTATTTAATGAAGTCTTCAGAGAGACTATTGGCTTCAGTTATTTCATGTTCTGATGCAGCTATATTGCAGGTAATATGCTGATACTCTTGCTGCTCCTCTATGGGTGTATCCATCAAATTCCAGAGCTCCAACATGGTTGTTGCAAGATCTTGAAGCTTTATCAAATTCAATAGACATAAATAAATCATGAGAAACAACAGCAAATAAAATTTTGAACTACTGGCCGAAGTAAATAATCATTTACCCTCTGCATTCTCTGTATCTTAACCTCCCTCAACCTTTGAACAGCAGCCTCCAATTTCTCAATCGTATGATCACTTAAGCTTCTTGGTCCTTCTGGTTCACTTAATGTGGGATTTACTTGGCCAACTGTCTCATTAAAATCCATTCCAAGTACTGAACAATGGGAATACAGAGTACAAAGATGCTTCCGAATTGTCTCCACACGATCACTCTGAAAGAAATATCACCGTAAAGAGTAAATAAATGAAGGTACCAATCTAATGGTTGGAATAACCAAACAAAAAAAGGAAGAAGCTAAATATGCAAGGTTCAATTTAAATTTCACCTTCTCCTTTTGTAGTGCTTGCAGCTGGCAGTGTAACTCTTCGAGCTTTCTCATAGACAAGTCGGTCTCATTGATGAGTGGTTTGGAAGGAACATGTTCTCCTTGACCTTTAATATCATTAGTAATACTATCAATTTCTTCCAAGACAACTATAAACTGGTTTCTTCTTTCAATCTTTCTCTTTTGCATCTCTTCTAGTTCAGGAAGAATCGTCCCAAGCTCTTGTTTCAAGCTCCCAACGCTTTGGTCAGCCTGTCACAAACAAAAAAAGGGTTTAACGTTGAAAAATGCATAACCATGAACTAAGTTTCTGTATCAAATGCTTGATAAATAACAATTTTCTTTGATAATTAATCTTCATCATAACACTTAGAGAGACTCACCTGTCTAATATGCACAGGACGTTCCCCCATTGCAGAACAGATTGCAGCTAGTTCTGCTTCAGCATCAGCGATTGCTTGTCTTAGCTGAGCTCTACATCGATTAGCTTGGTCAACTTTTCTTCTGTATACTTCCAAACATTCACGTTCAAGCTCAAGCAACATTTTATCTCTATCAGTTTCTGTTTCACCAACTTCATCCCAAATAATCTACATTTTACAAAAGAAATCAAACAAGATCTCATTATGACTTCACACAAAATATTGAACGATACATATCATATGAAAAAGACTCTTATCTCTCACTAACCTGGAGTTCGTATAGAAGGGATCCACAAGTGGTCTCTACTTGAAGAATCGGATCTTTTTGAATATTTGCCATTTCGAAATGTTTCAGCCTGTACAGAGGAAAAGAAACCCTAACAATGTCACTCTCAAAATTTAACACTAGTGAAACTGGAAATTAGTATCTCGAGCAGTAAATTGAGAAAAATAGGCCTTCCAGTTTGACATTAGTAACATGTTACAGCTTGAAATTGATTGAAATCCGACTATGTATAATATATTTTAACATTGAGAAGCAACAAATTGGTGGAAGATGTTGAAGTGAATTAAGAGAAAGCTAAGAGAAAAAACTTGCCTGAAACGAGAAATTTCTCGAAGACTTTACAGAAGTGATTATTTGGAAGGTTGATCGATCCGTCACTGAGACCAAAGGAGTAAATGGAAGATGAAGAAGAAGATTAGATAAATTCCTTGATTGGTGTTTGAAATAGAGAGGCAGAATTAGAAACCCAGATTTGAAGTTTCTGTAGAGAGAGAGAGAAATAGAGCCGTTACAAAGATGTAAAGGTTTTGGGCGGATTTAGAGAGAGTGATGATGATGACAGGATTAAGACTTTCGTCCGTTACCGAACCAGCTCTTCTAATTTGTTAATTGGGCTTTTCTTTTTCGAACTTTTGAAATTCAAATTCATTTGTGCAGCTTATAATCCACTGCATCGCGTTTTCAGTTGATTTATTTGATCTTAACCGTTAAGATTTTTTACTCCCTATGAACGGTTGAGATTTTACAAACGAAAATCTAGAATAAATTGGTCTATAGCTTTTTTTTTCTTTTTTCTTTTTTGTCTAACGATTTGTCGAGCGACAACATAAAATTTATTTTAAATTTTCTATATTTAGTAGCCAGTAATTAAATGCCAGAAATTATTAGGTAGATTTAGGATGGTCTAACTAATAACTTTAACGACTATTCTCACAGTTGATAGATTAAAGAAAATTTTAAAATGAATTTTAGGATATGAATAAATTCTTGTCGATCTAATTATTCACAAAAATATGACATCAAACATTATTGAGTGATCAAAGTTTCGATTGGTAAAATTGTATAATCACCTAATTCTTGCAAAATAAAAACATGCATAATCATGTATTGCATAATCATGTATTGCAGAACGAAAACTTGCAAAATTAGATGACCATTGGATAAATTTTGCTGATATATTATAGATATCAATTAATATATCCTCAATTAAGACATCCTCAATTACATTTTTAATATATTATAGATATATAATAAATTTTTTCACGTAAACTAATAACTTGATAAATTAATAACTGAATATATATATATATATATATATAATACTTGAAAATATATTTTAAAAATATTTTGAAAATATAACACATTTACTTCATAATTGTTTTACTAATTTAATATATACATAATACATAAAATATAAAATATATATTAATATAAAATATATAATTATTAGATTACCTTACCAATCAAGGTGGTCTGGGCATAATATCTAGATCCGGAGAACCAAACCGAAATCGACCCGAAAAAGTAAGTTCGAGTTCGGGTCCGGGTCTTACCATTTTACCCTATTAGGTATTTTGTTAAATACCCGAGGGTATCGGGTCTTGGGTACCCAAAAATTTTCTCGGGTATTCGGGTAATTTTCGGGTATACGGGTATTTGGGTCTAAGTTCGGGTTTGGATCCTTGGATATTTGTCGGGTATTTAAGTATTTTTAGGTTATTTTCAAATATTTTGAGTAATTTATGAAAAATAGTCGAGTATTTCTTGGGTATACGAGTATTTTTCGGGAATATGTATATTTTTCGGATATTCGAGTCTGGGTATAGGTTCGGGTTCACGGATAATTTTTAGGTATACGGATATTTTTTGGTTCTTAAAATTTTGGACCCGTACCGATCCGAACCCGAATGGACCTGACCCGGAACCGAAACGAAATTGTAGCGGATCCTAAATGGGTATAAAAATCTTTTACCCGAATGACCTGAACCCGAAAAAACCGACCCGAATACCTAGACATCTAGTCTAAGTATTGTTCATTATGATATACTCATTTATGTGTTAATATTATTTTTGTTTTATTTTTTTCTATTGATTAGACAAATAAGCAACAAATACTTGCTTTTTTGTATAATGGACTTTTCCTTTATAATTCTTTAGGCAAAAAAAAAAAGTTGTACAGTGGTATTAAAAAAATGCCATTATGCTATTAGATTACACTATTAGATAATTATGTAATTACCAATAAAAGCCTAAACCATTCTTATTTTGGCGGAACCTGTCTACAAGGTAGAGTCATTTTATTATATGGTTAAAACTTAATTAAAAGATAGAGAAAAATGATCAGAAAACTATAATGAAGGAAACCTGTTAATAGTTAATACAAATGCTTTTGAACATATTAGTATTGCAAGCTTTGCCAAATACAAGCAAGTATCAAGTATCAGGAATTGTTCTCAATGCTTGGCAAAAGTCTCTATTTAGCTATCTGAATTCAGCTGCCTTTGCACCGCATATAAAACATCCTGGCACATAATCTATTGCTGTTGTCGGACATGGCTCTATATTGGGCTGAACTAAAGCTTCCAATGCTCTAAAAACCAACGTTGAGGTTAGGGCTAACAATAAGAACATCACTACTCTGGTTTCTTGTAGTCTTATTTTAGTGGTAAATTAAATAAATCTCAAAGATTTGGTAAATTATATAATCATTGTTTGACCCAAAGCATATGGAAAGCTAATTTATAATTTATTTCCGATTTATATATTATAGTATAAATGATCCCAAAAGATGGATGTTCTCAAAAAAATTACAAGTGAGTGTATTGGGTTGACAAGTAAATGTAAACCCATGTAAATCAGATATCCTTAAACAACTAAGCCGTGGTATGCATAAATTCTCTTATACGTACTCCTAAATCAAGATGATGGTGTACTTCGGCTGCCTTCAAAATCTCTCCTTATGATTTCCAGAACCATCTCGTTCCATGTGTCCACTGGTCCCGGCATGCACCAATGTAAGCAGTCTTGAGGAGGAGGCTGACCATCTGGTCCACGTTTTGTTTTCTTATTCGGGTCGGGACTCCTGTATGGACCAGGATGACCGTCGTGGCGATACCCGAAAGCCTCAGTGATATCCATTAGCTTCAGTTTCTTTGATTTATTGCCGAGTTTATCATCCGCCACAGCTCGTTGAAACCCTGTTGTTTGCTTCTCGTGCATTATCTCTGTGAACCCGTTTTTAACCAATTTCCCGGGCGGAAGAGGCTCTTCTTTACCCGTGCACGATCCACCCGTGTTCCATGCACCGCCTTCATAATGATCAGGCGACCAAGTCCGCAAGATGGTCAGACCCGTGAAGTTTGGGTGGTTAGCGATTGCCTTTAGAATCGTCTCTGAAGAGATCCCAAATGCTTCAACGTTGTTGACCTTTTGGGGTTTTGATTTGTCTGGCCACCATAACTGGCCTCCAACAATCTCGTCGTTTAAAATGTAGACAGACTGTTTCGCGAACCAGTGACCCGATGAAAGTACAACCACGTCAAAGTTTGGAAGAGCTTCAATTATGCGTTCATCAGGTTGGTCGAGCTTGAGTTTGGTTACACCTTCTGGAGCAAAATCAAAGGGTTCGTTGAACTGATGAACGAGCCAAGATGACCACATCCGAGCTATCATTACTGATGATGACTTGAAATGCCATCTTTGCATCTTTCGGTTCCCTCGGTTGACCGGAGTTTCTACCTAAAAAGAAAGCATTTAAAAGTTTAATTATACAGACAAAACAAACTCTTGGAAGCAGTTAAGAAGCCACCGAAGGAATAATGACACAAAGTCAAAGCAGAAAGATGTCTCCATAACACAGTAAATACTAGCCTGCCAGAGAAGACACATCATGGACTCCATCTGATTACGAGCCACTGAGTCACCAATAAAAGCTAGTGTCTTGCCTCTCATTAGCTCGAGAAATTTCTTGGCATCAAACCGTGGAAGATCACATTGAGACGGTTTCCATCTCCAATTCTCATATCCCTTGTCAGGTCTTCCATTGCCCTGACAGTTTTGCATCTGTGTCAAAAGAGGACAAGAATTGTTGGTGTAGGACGGTCCCATCGCATCATAAAACCAGTTACCATGATATAGATCACATTCTGCAAAAATAGTCAAAGCAAATCATAAAAGCTACAGTGAAGATATTGATAACACAATTCAAAAAAAGCTAAGATCCAGAGAAGACGTGAAGGAGTATTATTCAATCAATCACCAGTTTTTTTTATTTTCCAAAAATCAAACGGCAGTTACAATTTCCTAAATCCTTTAACTATACAGTCCAAAGGTCATTATTATTCCAGAATAAGATTCTCCTAATCATAATTAAGTCACAAATGCATCATTAATTAGTAGCATTGGTTTTGGCTCAATGATTTGGCTACATATGAATTAAGATCCTCCCAAGTGTCACAAATGCATCATTAATTAGTCGCATTTGGTATTGTCAACGATTTCCCCAAATGCATGAGAATCCAAATTAAGTTAAATGCAACATCAAAGAGCTACTTAACTTTCAATACATAGATTTTCATGCTAATCTACAATTATAGAAACTTAAAGCTATCCTAAACCAAGATGTTACATTAATATAAAGTAGTTTAAGATTAACAATACCTGATCCTACTGGATCTTGTGTAGCTTCTTCATCCATGGAAATATTTGAAGACTTGCTTGAGTTGGTTTCTTCACCTAATCTAACATCAACTGAATCCTTAGATTCCGAAGTATCCTTAGATTCCGAAGAATCCCCGGACGCCGGAGAATCCTTAAGTTTCGAAGAATCCTTGGGTTCCGGAGAATCCTTGGGCTCCGAAGAATCCTTAGGTTCCGGAGAATCCTTGGAATCTTCAGATTCTTTGGGAAGCAACTTATTATCACTATCTTGTATCAAAGGCTTTGAGTCTAAGCTAGAATCAGGAGATGGATTTTGATCAAGTTGGTTACTATGTTGAAATTGGACATTCTGAGTGGTCTCTGATCCATAGAAATAGCCAGTAACAGAAGAACCGATGGGATGCGAGAAAAGAAGCAGAGAAGCTAAGATGACGAAAGAAGCTAATCCAGCAATAGCAAATGCAATTGAAGAAACTTTTCGAGGAAACATTGTCTTCGACATTGAAGAAACTCGAGGAGAAGCCGAACTCATGATGTTTGTAAATACAACCTATAACAGAGAAATCAAATTAGATTGATTACCGGGTTTCGCTAAATCACAAAATTATAATTCCGATTTCAAGAATATCTGTAGTTAATTCTCGGATCTAGTTTGAGAAATGAATCAAAGTAAGACTTACATTTGGAAACGAATCCAGACGAGGAAGATCGAACAAGTTTTTTTTGCTTGGGAGAAGAATTACACAATTATCGAGAGGATCTGGGCGTTTGAACAAACAGAGATTAGGAAGCCTCAAAGAAGAGCAACTTATTATTATTATTGTTATTATTATTATTATTATTATTATTATTATTTTACTAGAATCAAATCCTCAAATAATCGAATTCTGGTAGCAAATCATTAGCAGCATCATCCTAACTACCAGACTGAGAGCAACTCGGCGATACTCAATTTTTTTTTAAAACAAACTGTTTAGAATTATTTTAAATATTATGAAATTATAATTTCAATATATCATGAATTTTTTAACTTATATTATTAGATAATACAACAAAAATAACTAATAATAGTTGTTGATTTCTTAATTATTTTAAATTTAACACATAATTAAAATTTCTATCATTTAATAAAACTATATAACGATAAATGAACCGACATAATAAACAAAAATACCTTTACAAAGAAATTTATTATAGATTTTAAATTATATCTTTAACAAAAATTTACCATAAAATTAAAGATAATTAGAATTTTTTTAAATATTAGTAATTTTTCATAACTTATATTCTCGTATGTAAAAAAGTTAAATAATGCAAAAGTCAACAGTTAATAATCTCTAATCCATATAAAAATATAAGTTTCTAAGACATAACAAAAATTTGTTTTAAAAATAATATTTTAATTTAGAAATGTAAAATATACACAAGATAATAAAGAGAGATAACTATTGATGAAAAATTCATAATAAATAAACACATATGTAAAATCCAAAATTAATATACATTTTCAATTATATTTTAACTGAAAAGATTCAACTTAAAAAAAAAAAAAATTACTTAGAATTGTTTGAATATGATGGTGATTTGACTTATTATAAAATAATTTCCATAAAAAGAAAAAAACAAATTTTTTCTAAACAATTATTGTGAAAAAGGATATAATTGATAAGCTAAAGAATATTGATAAAAGAGATAATAATATGTTGTGGTGGTAAAGGTGATTTGTGAGGGAAATTAATAAAAAAATGTGTTATATTTTTCAATTTTTCTTCTTTTTATTTATAAAATTTTCTGTTAATAAATTAAATTTCTGCTATTATTTATATTTTTCTAGAATAACTTATATGAAATGAAAAAAAAATAACTAACTTCTATGTAGTTATTAGTGAAAAGACACAAACCTATGAAAATAAAAAGATACCAACAGTTTGACTACCAAAAAAATCTAGGGAAAACTTCAAAAATATCTTTTTTGACATGCTTTTTTTCAAAATCTACCATTTTCTTTGGAAATTGAGAGAGAAATACACATCAAATGACACTTTTTGAATAAGGGCATGTCAAAAAGGTCATTTTTGAAAATTTCTCAAAAATCTAACAATTTTAAAATTATGTTCTACTTTGACAAAAAAATTAGGCATTTACAGTTATATAATGATTAAGCAATTATAAAAATTGTTGTTACGGAAAAAGTAAATATCAAAAAGGGAGTATTTCAATTTGGAAATATTTTCTTAATAAAAAGTTTTCTATATAAGAAATTGAATTAACAAATGTTTGGTGGAACCTATATTGTTTAGAACCCTATAACTAATAAGAACACATAATTTTTGTAAAATATAATAATTATAGAGAGGGAAACCATTAATAAATTTAATTTCTTTCAAAATTGGGAAGGTTCTTATTTTTTTTATCTTTTGTAAGAAGTTGATAATAATATAACTATTTTTGGTTTTGATTTTGATTATTATTTAAGTGAATAGTATACTTCTAATATATTATTATCATTTTAAATATATTTTCATAATATGTGATTTAATTTATTATTAGCTAAAACCTAATTTATATAAATTCATAATATTTCAAAACAAAATCGATAACTAAATTTTAAATTTTATATGGGATATAAATAGATTTTAAATGGTGTGATCATTTCTTAAAGAAATGTATCTAAGAGTGAAAATATGTAATGCAAAGACAGATTCTTAGGAACCCTATTGATATGAATTCATCAAATCTCAAAACAAATCAATAACTAAATTTTAGATTCTGAAGAGATTAAAACCGACATTCATTAGAAGATAATTGTGAATTCATTAAAACCAATTCCAAAACAAATTTCTAAAGTGTATATAAATTATTCCAATAGATGTAATTAAAAAGATGTAATGAAAAAAAATTGCATTTTGCTATAATTAAATAATTACAAGACATGAACAAAGAAGACTGAAACCAAACTTGGAAAGTTCCTTGAGAAGAAAAAAATTATGAATGATAAATATGATATTTTACTTATTTAAAATGATAAAAGATTGTGTAATAAGTATAAAGGATTAAATATCTACATTCACTACAAAACATAATTATGAATTAACAAACCAATTGCAAAAACATGTTTCTAAAGTGGATATAAATAGGTTTCAAATGGTGTGATTGAAAATTTTCGAAAATCTAGCAGAATTCTTTGATTAATGTCAAAGCAAAACAGAATTGTAATCTTTCCTATTTACAATCTACTTTGTTACCTCTTCTATGATCTATAACTAGAAGAGCGGATCCTTCGAACAGAGGAGCGACTTTTTGTCAGTACATACTAAGCAATACAATTGAACTCGGCATTCTTTACTTTGGCAATCTACTTATTCCTTGAATTAATCAGAATCCTTGTTCCTCTTCCCTCTATAATCTCAGAGCTGGATTTTGTATCTTGTGCTAAATCCTGCTCGAATAGTTGGCGCTGTCTGTAGGGACAATATTGAAGGACTTCTTTACGCAGAAGAAGGGAAAACCAGCAGCAAAGATGACTGAAAACGAAGTTACCGTCAACTCGCCAGAAAGGAGGGTAACTAGCCTCCAGGAGCAAACCGATCCGACTCTCGGATCAGCTTTGAACTCTGTTCAAACTCGAGAGGATAATCGAGAGGAACCTCGAGAAGTCACTACACTCCATGGACCACCTGCAAGGCCACCAACACTCGAAAAAAAACCATGGTGCGCAAAATGTTGGCACAGCACGAAGCAGCTGATTGAAGAAACGCTAAACGATTCGATAGACTCGAAGCTAGAGTAAACGATGGCTTCCCCTTCACCCAAACTAACAGACCAAGCGAAGAATTACTCGCCAGCATGCAGATGAATCTATTCGGAAACATGCCGAGTCCACAGCCTACCAACATCTCTGGTTTAGGTCAACATGTGACACAACCCATCCCAATGCAACAGATACCAGCGACATTGGATGAAGCAATCGTCTTCAGGATGATGCAAGACATGAGATCAAAATTCCATTAAGCGACTAGCTCGGCACCCGAGATAGGGCGAATCTTGGCGCAAGCTCGCAATTCTCCATTCTCCCCGAGATTAAAGAGAGTCTCAGTAAACCGAGGATCGAGACTACATTGTCCTTCCTACAATAGGATGATAGATCCTTTGGAATTCATGAGTGCGTTCAACGTCATGATGGGTGGAATGAGTTATCATCCTGATCAAGAAGACGCAGCGTACTGTCAATTTTTCGCCGAAAACTTAACAGGTGACGCATTGGTGTGGTTCACCAAGTTGCCAACGGGATCAATTGAGAGATTCAATTAATTAGCCGAGTTATTCATGAAGCAATACACCCTATTCGTCAATCAGGATACTTCTACAATAGAGTTACGTTCTTTAAAGCAAGGTTTCGACGAGTCTTTAAAGTCGTATCTCAGACGTTTCCAGAAAATTCTAACAAAAGATAAAGTCAATGACGATATGGGAATCAAAGCCCTAAGAATCAGGATGGTTAGCAACGAAACCTTACGAAGAGACCTTTTCATAAATCGGTCAAACACGATCTTGGATGCCATTTGTAGAGCGGCGAGGCATGCAAAATACGTCAAGAAAAAGTAGATCCTCGCAAAAAATCACAAGATTCAATCATTATGATATTTTAACTTATATTATTAGATAATACAATAAATCAATCACTGTTGATTCTTTTAAAAATCTAACATTATGTTATAATAAATGGATGTATCTTTTTAAAAATAATATATATATATATCTGTATATATATGAATAAAATAATAACCATCTTTTAGAAATAAAATTATTACCTTGAAAACACATGTAAAAGACAATAAATTCAATTTCATTTGAAATATTGTTAAATTTTAGTTAAAATATATATAGATTATGACTTATATTATTACATATACATAAATTAAATGATACCAAAAACCAATTGTAAATAACATTTGATTTACCTAATTATCTAATATCTTAAGAAATACTATATAGACGTTTTTAAACATCAGTTTTTCTTTGTAAGTGGCCTTTAGTCCAGTGGCAAGCAGTAAGTCTACTAAATGGCAGACGCACTTGCACATTCAGGGATCGAGTCCCACCGCCTACATTATGTAGGAACTTGGCTAATGAGCCGGCCAGTTGTGGCCCAATGTTGACAAAAAATCATTAATTTTATATTTGAAACTGTGAAAAGCAAACAAAATAATAAAAATACATAATTCTAGATGAATAGCTATTATAAATAAACAAACATTTTAAGAATAAAAAATAAATTATATTCTAAGCAGATAATTCCAATTAAAAGGCACAAGATTATAAACAAAAGAAATTAGTTAATTGTTTGAAATATTATCAATATTTATTTTTTGTACATATTCTAACATATGTTACTATACAAATAAATGTTAAATAATACATATATGATAGCCAAAAAGTTGTCCCAATAACACATATTTTATAAGATATGTTTCACAACTGTTAAATAAATATTTTCTAAAAACCATATAATTCACAATTGAAGATTGGTACAACTTGTTGCATTGTTGTCTCAATAGCTCTAATACCATGAAGAAATTTGCCCTCTCAAAGTTGTTTAAGGATCAGACCAACAACAGATTTTACTCTGTTTTGTGTTTCTCTCTATTTTTTTGTTCGACACAAACGTATTCTTCTTTTAATGTAATGCTCGATTACTGTAAATGAAAACCATATACAAACTGTATTTATTGATTTACATGACACACTTTGACTAAGGAACACATCTCTAGAAGACACCCTAATGTAGAAACACAATCATACAAACATAACTGTTTTGTTTGTACCTTTTTGGTAACAAAATAGATTACACACTTTAATTACTATAATATATATTATAAACTACTCCTAAGTTAATAATAATAATGAGAAGATTTGATCATATTCAACAACTAAGTGGAATGACGTTATGCCACATCGACATCTCATCCGTAAATATGGATATAGAATCTTCAATCTCAAGTGTAAACGGTTCCATCAACTCTTCTTCATCTACATAATCCGAATCACTTTCTTCACTATCACTATCTTCTTCATTAGATCACAAATTATGGGTCACTTGAATCATTTTAATCTTCCATAATCTTCAATGTTCTTTCCCTTTCATTTTCATTGCACTCACGCTCATAAATAAAGAATATAATATTTTTACCAAATACAGTCATTAATAAATGCTACTGATTGTTGTCTAGAATACAGAAATTCAATGACAAAGAAGAGATAAAAAATAACTAAAAGAAAGAAAAATAGAAGAAAAAGTTTTGAGGGAAGAAGGTAGAGTGGTATAGAAAACGACACAAATTTGATTTTTTGTCTCAATCTACATCGAAAAGACATATAATACACTTAGAAATCATCAAAAATCTCTTCTTTTTTTTGGAGATATATAGTAACGAAACCCATAACAAGTTCAAGATAAATTCAAACGCAAATTTATGATAATTCGTGATAAACTTAAAAGAATAAATTAGGACATATGTTCTCAAACAAAATTGTTAGGTTTATCTTACCTCATTAGAATTTCAATTTGTTGTGAGCCAAAGATGGAGAAAATTCCTGCTCTCGTCATAAATTTCAAACCCTAAAACTTGTAAACATAATTTAACAGGAAGCGTAAGAAACAAGAGGGTATAATTATTAAGTATGGTTTAGTTTAAGTTGGTAAAACGTAAATTCTATTGAAGCAAGAGAGGAAGATTAAAACTAAAGCTTAGAACCAAGGTTATCTATAACTTTAGTCAATAATTTGTTCTCTGTTTTCTCTTCTATTGAAAAATATACAATATCAAACATCAAAACAAAAGTGGTGTTTATGTTGTCTTATGGATTGTGAAGAATGTTAAAAATAAATGTTATATGATATTGATACCAAAAAGAAAAAAAAAAGGTGATACGATGAAGAAGCGTCTTAAGCAAATAAAGAACTTACTAGTGAAGCAATTTAGTTTGTGAAATTATAATATAGAGTAGTCGTATTTGAAATGATCTTCCATTTTTGAATTTTGTAAAATAGAATGACAAGACAACACTCAATAGAACACAATTTTGGATTCATCAAAACTAAAAGGATAGACAACACTCAGTAGAACACGATTCTATATTCAACAAAACCAATTATGAAAACAAATTTCTAAAGTGGGTATAAATAGATTCCAAAAGGTGTGATTAAAAAGATGTCATGAAAAGTCACAACCGTATATTACATATAAAGGCATTTGTTGGAAAAATATATTTATTCTTAATGAGAAGTTACAAATAAATAAACACAACTTTAAATGAAAAAATATGAATGAAAAGACACAATAAAATCTTATATATGACTAGTCACAACAGTATAAAAGATAATCATAAAAAAACTTTATGGAAAAATATGACTGAAAAGACACAACCGTACATCGCCTTTATTGAGATTTTTATTATTATATAGATTATTATTATTATTATAAGTTTTTTTTGATATAATGAAAAATATACAAAGCATTGAAAACTAGAATTTGGTAGCCTACATTTATATTATTATGATTTGATTCAATAACCATAGAAGATTGAAAAATTATAGATATGACAAAGATAAATTTTAATTAGGAAAATAACAACACATATTGCTTAAAAGTCCTTGACTATTTTAACACGATAATAATATATTTAACATGATACTGCTGTAGGTAACAT
Organism: Lepidium africanum; assembly: GCA_900406405.1. NCBI lineage: Eukaryota > Viridiplantae > Streptophyta > Magnoliopsida > Brassicales > Brassicaceae > Lepidium > Lepidium africanum. The sequence goes on from OVAX01000628.1 coordinate 21,888, forward strand.
GATATTAACGTAGTTAACACGATAATAGTATAGTTAACAATATAATGTTAATCATACATGATAACAAGTTGTATAGATTGATAGTATTTTGTTTAAACACATAACAAATTGGATATATAAAAGTCAAGGGGAGAATTAGAATGGAAAACAGGGGGTTCAGATATATTTATACCGATAAATATAAATAAATATATATATATATATATATACAACACAAATAAACACGTGATAAAAATATTGTTAGTAATCCTTCTAAATCTTCTAAATACAAAAATGAAAAACACGTGCTACATCTAGGGGTAAAATTGTCTGAAATTTGTTAAAGTAACCTACACAGTAACCAACTTGTCATATGCTTAATTTTGAAGTTATTGATTGTCAAACTGTGAAATTTCCCTTTATATTATACCATCAATTGGTTTTTGTGATTCTTTTTATTTTTTATTTTGACTCTGGCCAAATCTATATTATATGAATTTCACGGATTACTCTGAAATCAGTATGATATCTAACCGTTATAAGAAAAATTAATTTTATATGATTTTAGAATTTTTGTACCAATTATGTAGAAACTATTTCAAACCACACAAAATTTAGATTTTTAAATTTCATATAAAACTATCAACATTTCTTTTTTTAAATCAAAATTAAGCTAAACTAAAATAAACCAATACTAGATTTGGTGTAGTTTGTGTGATTTGAATTATTTTTAGTTTCATTGTGCAGAGAGTGTCATCCAAGATTAATGCCTGGAATTCGAAATTCCTATCCATGGAAGCAAAGAGATTATGATAAAAGTTGTTGCACTAGCCCTTCCTTCTTATTCAATGTCTTGTTTCAGGATTCCAAAAACCATTTGTCAAAGAGTTGAGAGTGTTTTAGCAAGATTCTGGTGAAAGAATAAGGAGACAGACAAAGGGATTTTCCGGAAATCATGGAACAAGCTATGTGTCCCCAAGAGGAAAGGGGGCTTAGGTTTTTGAAAACTGGAGGGTTTTAATCTTGCATTGTTGGGTAAACATTTATGGAGGATGCTCACTGAGTCGAACACCCTTATGGCAAGAGTTTTTAAAAGCAAATACTTTCCCAAGTCGAATCCCTTAGATGCAGATTTTGGTTCTCGACCTTCCTTTGCGTGGAGAAGCATCAAGGAAGCCCAATTATTGTTGAAACATGGCATTAAAAAGAAGCTAGGGAAGGAGAGAAGTATACAAGTACTAAGTGACCCTTGGATTGATGATGATCTCCCATAAGCCTCAAAACCATTGGATGATCGAATTGCAAGTGGAATATCAATTCAAATGCTAAGGGATGAGGGATCTGATAAATGGAATATAAATAATCTGCAGTATTATTTTCCAATAGAGGAAGTCGAAGCTATTATACAAAATAAGTCTGGGAAGAATGCAACATCTGATTGTTATTCATGGATACATAACAAAAATGGCTTATATATGGTCAAGTGGGCATACTGGGTCTGGCTCAATAAATTAAAAAAGCAAGGTCATCGTGCATATTTAATGGAGCCAAGCATTAACCCTTTGTAGTCAAAATCATAGGAGCTTGAAACAACACCTAAGATCAAACACTTTTTATGGAGATGTTTATCTAATTGCTTAGCAACTAGCAGGAATTTGACCCTCAAAAAATTATCCAAGGATGGATCATGTCCGAGATGTGTAGAAATGGAGGAAGATGTCAATCACATCTTGTTTAAATGCCCTTTTGCTAGGATTGTTTGGGCTTTATCTCCCTTGGCTCATATTTTTATTCCTTTCCCATCTGAATCTCTCTTTGTCAATATGTCAGAATAATTGTTTCCAATTGAAAAACACAGGGATATGAATGGACTTGAGTGTGCAATATGTGGAAGGAACGTAATCAGCTTCTCTTCTCAAAGAATCAGAGTGATGCTAGAGAGATTGTTCAAAGAGCAAGATGAGACAACCAGGAATGGTACAAAGAGGTTGAGGAGCATGGAGCCTCACAGCCAAACAACCACGTTGTGCGGTCGTGAGTTAAATGTCAACCACCACCTTTAGGTACATATAAATGTAATGTGGATGCTTCGTGGAACCTGTCAAGGAAGGTGTGTGGAGTAGGCTGAATTATTCGAGATGAACATAAGGATGTAAAATGGGAATTATTAGGAAAGATATGGGAATCTTTGTGAATATCCTGTTGTGATACGATATAACATAGTTTAACATTATATAAATATGTTGATATAATGATTGAATAAACCAAGGTCTTTACAAAATATTTCATGGTATCAGAACAATATTTTTAACCTAATACTCTAAACTCCACCGCCGATGCCGTCTCCGAACCGCCATTGTCGTGTTCTTTAATTATGTCTAATGATGCCATCAACACTACTCCTCCCTCGCCATATGTTCTTGACAACCCTGGAGCTTTGATCTCTTCAGTCATTCTAAATGAAGAAAATTACTTTGAATGGGCCATAGAATTGAGAAACTCTCTCCAAACCAAGCAAAAACTTGGTTTCATTGATGGCTCAATCCCTAAACCTACTGCTGAATCGGACCTCTCGAAGTGGCTTGCAGCCAATTCAATGATAATCGGATGGATTCGAACATCCATTGATCCAAAGAATAGATCCACAATGTCGTTTGTGGAAGAAGCATCTGTGCTCTGGCAGAGTCTTAAGACTCGTTTTTCTATTGGTAACGGTGTTCATCGTCAGTTTCTAAAGGATGAGATTTCTCTCTGTAAGCAAGATGGGAAAACAGTACTTAATTACTATGGCAGACTTTCTCAACTGTGGGAAGAACTTGCCAATTATCGTACTAATCGAACGTGTGTGTGTGCAGCTACTGCGGAAATTGCCAAAGAGTGTGAAGATGATCGTGTTCACCAGTTTCTTTTTGGCCTAGACCTTCCTCGCTTCAGTAACATCCATTCAACGATAACATGAGAGGATCCTTTGCCTTCTCTCAATCAAATGTATTCTCGTGTGATACGAGAAGAACAGAACCTTAATATATCTCGTGGAAAAGATGTTTGTTCTGACGCAATTGGCTTCTCGGCTCAAACAACACCGATTCAAAATGTTGTCGTATCACGCACGCGTGATACACGTGATCGATCTGCACTATTTTGCACACATTGTAAACGTCAAGGGCATGAAATCACTGAGTGTTTCCAGCTGCATGGATTTCCTGACTGGTACTACAATAATCATGAGGAGAATCCACAAGGGAGGGGCAACGCTTCACAACGAGGCTGTAACAACAACTATCCCAATGCACGAGGTGGTCGTCCTCCTGCTTCTGGTCGTAATCAAGGACGTGTGAATGCAGCTCGTGCTTCCTCTAACAATGCTAATCAAATAACCCAGCTCATCCAACTGCTCCAGAATCACCGTCCTGACACCTTGCCAGAGACGTTATCGGGTAACACTTGTATTACTGATGTTATAATTGATACGGGTGCCTCTCATCATATAACAAGAGATGAGACGATGCTGCATGATATTGTTGATATAGTTCCGTCCGCTGTCACCTTCCCTGACGGTACAGCATCACGTGCTACTAAACGTGGGATGTTGCTGTTGGATGACACATACAAATTACCGGATGTGTTATATGTTCCGGATTTTGATTGTTCTTTGATTTCTGTAGCAAATTTGTTGAAACAAAGTCAAAAAAATCACTAAGGACTCTTCTTCGGTAGCCTTATAGCACATCCGCCTTGGGCATCCATCTACGAATGTTTTGTTTTCGTTGTCTGAATGTGATCAAGCTCCCAGTTCTGTTGAGTTGATCAAAAGTTGTGAAATATGTTTGCTTGCGAAACAAACTCGATCAATTTTTCCAGAAAGTATCAATAAAACTAGTTCATGTTTTGAATTAGTGCATGTTAATGTATGGGGCCCTTACCATACTCCAACAACTGGTGGAGCAGTGTCTTTTTTAACCTTGGTTGATGATTTCTCACGCAGTGTATGGACATTCTTGATGTCCGCCAAATTTGAAGTAGCACATTTGATTAAAAACTTTTGTGTAATGGCTGAGAGACAATTTGACAAGAAAATAAAGACGTTTCGGAGTGACAATGGAACCAAATTCACTTGCCTCACCTCATATTTTTAAACAGATAATATCTTTCATCAAACTAGCTGCGTTGATACGCCTCAACAAAACGGGCGTGTTGAGCGTAAACACCGGCATATTCTTAACGTTGCCCGTCCTTGTCTCTTTCAAAGGCATTTACCGAGGAACTTGTATCCTTGCTGCAACTCACTTAATAAACCGGATAAACGACCTAATTATTTTATGCTGCAAAATTTTGGGTGTTTGTGCTATGCTCATAACAAACCAAGAAACATAGATAAGTTTGCGTCTTGCTCAAGGAAATGTGTCTTCATTGGCTACCTTTTTGGGAAGAAGGGATGGCGTGTGATGGATCTAGAAACAGAGGAGTTCTTTGTCAGTCGCGATGTCGTGTTTCATGAAATGGTTTCCCCATTTACACCCACGGCGATCACACCACCTGTAAATAACAAATCACATACGTTCGTTGATGATGATTGGTTACCTTTGGTTGAACCAGAACTAGTTGTAGAAGCACCCATTCTCACTCCTCCAAAGAGTGCTATTGTTACTCCTCCTAGTTCAATTTCAGATGTCAACCATACTACACCAAGTGAATCAGTTCAACAACCTGATTCAGTCCCTGATGTGTCCTCCCCGATAATCTCAACACCACTGGTTCTGTAGTCTGATTTGGGACGTGGTCAATGTACTCGAAAACCATCCGTACTTCTCAAAGACTTTGTAACCAAACAAGTACACTCCTCTAACACTCTCACACCCGCCGTCATCACCAATCAAAGTCCCTCTTCGGTCTCAAGTAAAATTCTCTATCCTTTGTCTCATGTTCTCACTGAATCTGGTTTTTTTGCAAATCATATTGCTTTCATGACTTTTATTCTTGATAGTACAAAACCACGTCATTTCAAAGACGCTATACTTGTCAAAGAATGATGTGAAGCAATGAGCAAAGAAATTGAAGCATTATAACAAAATCACACATGGGACATCACGGATTTGCCTCCGGGTAAGAAGGCTATTGGTAGCAAATGGGTATATAAACTCAAATTCAATTCCGATGAGACTTTAGAGCTTTACAAAGCTCGACTAGTTGCTCTCAGAAATCGACAAACTAAAGGCTCATACTACGATGAGACATTTGCTCATGTCGCCAAGTTAACAATTGCGAGATATCTTTTGGGTGTTGCGGCTGCCAAAGATTGAGATGTCCATCAAATGGATGTGCATAATGCCTTCCTCCATGGTGATCTTGATGAAGAAGTATACATGAAACTTCCACCCAGGTTTCAGTCTTCTGATCCGAATAAAGTTTGTAGACTACGAAAATCTCTCTATGGGATTTGTCAAGCCCCTCGTTGCTGGTTCTCTAAGCTATCCACGGCGCTGAAAGCTCTCGAATTTAAGCAAAGTTGTCAAGATTATTTACTGTTTTCACTTATCCAAGGTACAACAATTTTTCATGTACTCGTGTATGTAGATGACTTCATCGTTGCTCGCAACAATCTCGCTGCAGTGATGAGTTCAAGGCTTCACTAAGTACTCGGTTTCACATGAAAGATCTTGGCAAGCTTAAATACTTTATTGGCATAGAAGTCACTCGCGGACCTGAAGGGATTTCCCTCTCACAACACAAATATATACACAACATCATCAAGGAAACTGGTCTAATCAATGCAAAAACAATTACGGTACCTGTAGAGCTGAATCACAAGCTCGCTTCAGCTACATGTCCTCCTTATGAAGATCCTTCTCATTATTGTCGTCTCATTGGTCGGCTTATATACCTTTTCACAATGCGACCTGATCTGAGTTACATAGTTCACATCTTGTCATAATTCATGCAGAACCCATTGGTACAACACTATGATGCTTCCATTTGTGTTGTTAAATATCTCAAAGGAACATCTACACAAGGTATTTTGTTATGCTCAGATAATGACCTTACTTTGACAGCCTATTGTGATTCTGACTAGGCAGCGTCTCCACGGACGAGACGCTCACTCTCTGCTTTCATTTTCTATCTTGGTGACTCGCCTATATCCTGGAAAACAATGAAATAGAACACAGTCTCCTGCTATTCCGCTGAGACCGTATATCGCGTTATAGCCTATACTCTTCGCAAAATGAAGTGGTTATGAGGTCGTCTTTACACCTTTGGCTACACACACTCGCATCCAATGTCATTGTTTTGTGATAGTTAATCCACATTGCATATCGCCGCTAACCCAATTTTTCATGAGCGGACAAAACATATCGAAGCTAATTGCCATCAAGTTCGAGATGCTGTACAAGACAAGCTCATCAAGGCTGAACATATCTCCACCAAAGATCAAGTGGCAGATCTCTTTACAAAAGCTTTACCAGGACCTACATTTTCGTTCTTAATGTCCAAGTTGGGTGTCCATTCACCCGGACTACCCACTTGGGGGTATTAGGAAAGATATGGGAATCTTTGTGAATATCCTGTTGTGATACGATATAACCTAGTTTGGCATTGTATAAATACGTTGATATGATGATTGAATAAACTAAGGTCTTTACAAAATATTTCAGTTGGAGGCAAAGCTTACCCTCGTCTTCGCTTAAGCTTGGCGGCGGAGGCGGCTGGATAAACATGGGCTATGAGCTGTTTGGACAACCTTGGCTTCAAGGAAGTATGCTTTGAAAGTGATTCCACTAATTTGATGTTTGCGATTTGTGACCTTGAAGGATGGCCTCGTCTCCTTACTTTTACAAGAGAGATACGAAATCAACAGAGACGTTTCCTTAAGCCTTCCTTCAAAATGGTCAAGCGTGATAGAAACATGTGTGCTGACGTGTAGCACATCGAGTTTCAGGTTGGGATTTATATGAAGCTTTCGTTGAATGTTTAGTGCCTAATTGGCTAACTGAGATAATAGATTTGGAGAAAAGTGACATTGTGCAATTTGATTTACCATTATCTAATGGAAACGATTATGTGTTATAAAAAAGAATTATTCTTTAAACTTATCAATGTAACCATAGATTGATATAACAATTAATGTAGCAAGTGAAAGTAAATACTCTTATTTATGTGGTCTTATAAACTTTCACAATGTTTTCATGAAAAAATGAACCAACATAAAACAAAGAATGAACGAAGTATTAAATTACAAAGCGTTATAGTTTCCTCTAGTTCATTTAAGTCACATGGACTTGTTAACCAAGGAGTAGGAGAAATGGTTAGAGAATATATAGACTATTTAGAGTATATACTATTTAGAGTGTTTCCAACAGCAGTTTTTTATTGAGTTTTTTCTAACATTAAAATATTTATTAAAATGATAAAAAAAAGTATGTAAGAGAAAGTGAAGCGTCTCTAGTTTAAGAGTTTTAAGAAACTCATACTAACTCATTAGATACTCAGAAGCCAGATGTCCTGAATTGATTGGAGATTTTTTTTAAATAAAATTTAAATAAAAAACTAAACTTTTGTAAAGATATTAATATTTTATTATGAAAAACTTCAAATTAGTATCTCCACCGTTGGAGATGCTTTTACCTGAGCATTTACAAATACAGAACCCTATAAGACAAGCCATGTCTATTTGAGATATTTTGCAATAGATAAAGCATTGTACTAGGTTTTGATCTTCGTAGTAGGTTTTTGAGTCTATATAATCTTGTGGTCTAGTCTAGTCTAGTCTTTTCTAGTTTTTTATTTTAGTTTTTTTGGGGCGTAATCTCTGGAGAATAACATCTTCCACCAGCTTACATATGAAAACGTTGTATTCCACCCGGTTTAGCATGAAGATGTTTGTAGCAGATCACTAAGTTACGTGCAAAATACAAGAAGCTGATTAATGAAGATCATGTGAGAAATATGTGTAGCATGGATCTAAAGTTATCCGAAGTTGTTAAGAGATTCAAAAAAAGATCTTATCAAGTGAATATTCAAACGAACTGATAAGATCTTATTAATAGAAGATTCAATTGTTTAGATAAGATAATGTTGTTAGACGATGAGAGTTTTCAAAAAGTGATAAACGGGCTTTGTGTAATGGATCTGAATTGTAAACCCAGTCTATAAGAACTTAGGGTATAAGTTTTAAAGAACTAGTGAATTACGTTAGGTTATTGATATGAGATTGTTTTAGGTTGGTTTCTAGAGTAGTTTAAATCCAATAAGTGTGTCTTTTGAAGAAAAGAAAACATTGAATAAAACATGTCTTTTGGTTTAATCTTTGTGTTATTTGCGAATTAATATTTTCATAACATCTTACAATATGTAAGTAATCATATAGTGAAATCTTCTTTCTGTTTTTTTTTTCTCATTAAATAAACAATTTATTAGCAAACCCCAATGAGAAATGTTTGAGGGTTACAACTTGAAATAGGCTATGAAACCTAAAATACAATAGGTCCAAAAGGCCCAAAATGGAATCCATTAGAAGACAACACGCATATACCATTGACACAGCATTTGCATCCATGTGTAAATTGTTGGAGCATTCAACCTGCTTATATTCTGCCACGTGTTGTCATTGTGTCCTTGCTGACATGCAACCTCCTGAGTTAAGGAAACGTCATCAGAATCCTTCTTTCTTCAAGACAATTCCGCATCTGCAATCTCCTTTGAAAAACCATCATAACAGTTGGATTTCAAATAAACCCGACGTTGTAGACTAGCTGGGAAGACCAACCAAAGGAATCTCCGACCAAGTGAAGATTTACTCCTGAAATCGTTGGATAACTCGCAGAAAATTGATTCATCAACAACCTCTGATGGAATATATACCAGATCCGATACATAAATCGGATTAAAACCTAGATTTTTAACCGGAGGAAGAACATTAACTAGAGACTTTAATTGGAAGAAAACCAAAACAGTCTCCGAGGAAGGTAATAGGACTAAACACTTAGAGAAATTGACGACAAACGACAAAACACCTAAAAGAAAAAACAAGCAAAACCGGCAATAACTCCGAAACATAAACAAAGATTGGCAAAGAACTTATAAAGATACACCGACACTAAATCGGAAGGGAGCCCACAAGACAAAACTCTGGGAGTGTTAACGGCCTTGAGCTGGAAGATAATCCGCACATCAAAACCAATTCATTGTCTCTTTGAAAAATAAAGTTCTGGGAAGAGAGACATGATCGGATAAAATCTGTCTGAAGAGAATTTCTTTCTGTTTTTAGTTGTCTAAAATATTGGTTACGTTTTGGAATATTTTATTCTAAAACCACTAATTTTATGGTTTCAAAGTGTTTTGTTTTTAAGGTAATATGTGCAATTTTAAGTGAAAACCAATAAATAGGAGCTGAACTTATAAAATTCATAACTCGGTCAAACAATAAAAATTTCAAAAAGAATAAAATCTTTGAGAAATTTAGGAGTTATTCGAAGAGTTTAGAGATAAAATCTGAATCCAAGGAGGAAAAGATATTTTAAGAAACATAGGGACAACCATCAAAAGACTATAGATAGGAAAATTGAATAACAAAAAGTGATAAAACAAAAAAGAGGTACGAAGAATTGAAGAACAAAAAGTGCTCTCATTTTTCAGATTCTTAAATAGAGACAACACTTAGATGATTTGCATTTTTCTATATATGCAACGAAGAATACTTTACTTAAACTAATCTCGCTTACCTACAATCACATCTTACATAACTACTATCGCTATTATATAAATTAATCATTTGTAACTTTTCAGAATGGTCAAAGAATTCTAATTATATTCATTGAAAAGATTCATAATATGAAATATTTTGCCTTATGTTGGGAAAAGAAATTTAATTTTTTCATGACGCTCAAAACAATTCGACGATAATAATACCAACAAACTCAACTAGGCCCATGTCCGTCCCAACAAAGACATCACCAATGAACTCTTAAAGGTTAATTGACGATGTCCTGGAGAGTGCACTTTGTCGGCCCTTATCTGCCAATATTTTCGTTTAACATCCCAGATACATTGCAAACATCAAAATGGACGATATGAAACATAAGATAAGTGTGCAGCTAGAGGCATTAGCAACAACATAGGTGGAATGTGAGCACAAAATAACAAGCTTCCATATGGATAACCATGTCCTGGCCATGTGACCACACGCTAAAGAGATACAAGGCCCAACTCAGCAAAGGTCTTGGCTTGGTTTGACCCATAACTCGTCAAGGACAGATCTCAGCTTGGCTCGACCAATGACTTGCCAAATGTTAGATTTCGGCTTGGTTTACAACCCACCAAAGGTCAAAGCTCGGGCAAGCAACAAAATTCTCGAAAAAGTAGAAAGTCTCAAGATTTTTTTAAAAAATCCAAAGATTTTGAAACAAAATATTTAAGTTTTTGGAAATAACATCCAAATCCAAAAAGGAAAAGAAATTAGAAGAAATCTAGCAAAAATAATCATAAGAATATAAATAGAACAATTAAAAAACAAAATCCCTTTTTCACACTTTTGGGCAGAAACAAACTTTGATGAATAACTCTTTTGCAAACCTACAACAAAATTTCTTCTTACCTACAATTGTATCTCGCTGAACTACTTCATTTCCACTGAGACAAGAAAGTCACTCATCTGGAACAAAATTTACAGCGTAAGAATTACAATCGAGTCCTCTAATATTACGAACAAGAAAATCAGCTTTATGATTCAATGTCCTAAAAATCTAATGAAGAAAAAAGCACCTAGAAGACTCTTTAATCTAGTGAAGGCTTTTTGATATGGAAGAAATGCTAGCCTCTCTTCAGGATTTGTCAACATCTTCAAAATATTTGCACAGTATGTTGCCACTACTACTTTTGTAAGTTGGAGAGATGCTAGACTCGACATTGTCTGATAAAGGACATTAAATTCGGTATAAAAGGCATATAACTTCCTTTTTTTCCTCAAATTCTCATACATGTCCCGACTGAATCGGGAAAGCAATACCATTCATTTGAGTACTCCTCAGCAAACTACTCCTTCATTGTATAAATTGTTCATTGTGACTTTTTAGAGTAGCCAAAACATTCTTTTTTATTCCTTGAATAAATCTATAATGTGAAATTTTTTGCTTGTATTAAATTTAATATTTTTTTCTGATTAGAACAAATAAGAAGTTATGACTTATATATCTTACTAAACACTGAGTTTCATTTTCATTTTCACTAGTACAATATCTTCTTTTTTTAGGTAAAATGTTAAATTATATATCACTTTTGAGTTTTTGACAGAATTATAGGGATGTTAAAGAAGCAGAATAAAATAAATCTACACAAGATACGTAAATACAAACAACACTCTCACAACTTGGAAATTTACGCAAACAAAGAAAAACCAGAAAAGAGAATGGTGCAACGAGGACAAATAGAATATCTTGGAGAAATTAATTGCTAGGAGACTGTAGACTCCAACTAATAGACACTACATATCATCCTCTGTAGAAGACATGGATCTCTGGCATTGAGAGTCGACGTAACATCCCCTAAATATCAAGGATAAGATGTAGAACTCCCCAAGAAATTGCCACGAGTAAGCTGGACCGAGGCGTGCCCTCGATAGCTCATCTAACAACATCTACAACTCTTCCTTGGATTGACATGCTTCAAGCCTACGAGCATTTCCAAAAACCTAAAAGCCGAGTGTACCACACCCTTCTAGTGGAATCTCCTGCTAGCTTCAAACAACAAACGCAGACAATACAAAGGAAACATCAAGAGTTACCGAGCCAACAGAATTAACAAACCGTAAACCTGACATAAACCCTGCGCTAAACCTATAGGGGATCTCACGTAACCACCTAACCTCACCAATGGACCATCTAATGCTTATGTTTAGTTGTTCTCAAACTAGATCTAGACTAAAGAAAAGGAAGAGAGGAAGAGAGGAAGAGAATACCCATCACCAGCGTCAGATCCGCCGTTATAAAACTCGATGACGAACTAGATCCATGGTGACAATAGCGAACTAGAACCACACCCGGAGTACACCGTCCTTAAGTGAGCATCACGGAGGGATAGGCTTCAACAGATCCGCAATCTTTGGTGGTGGTCGCATCGCTGGAGTTAGACACCTTGTCTTGCCTTCCTTACGAAACTAAAGAGGAGACCACCGTCGAGACGATCCGGCAACGGAAAATAGTGCAGGACACTTAAAACCAGATTTCTGGTGCGTAGAGGAACGGTGACGGTGACAGTCTAGGATGAGAAAGAGATGAACGGAAACCTCCTTTTGTGGTAGTGGTGAACTTGTAAACTACTGAGAAGGAAAATCGGCGGCCGCAAACTTATCTGCATGGGAGAGAAACTAAGAAAGAAGAAAGAGAAACGTATTTTTCTATATGATGGTATATCTAATTCTGTTACATACTAGTTACCAATACGATATCCCTTTTCAACTAGAGATATATTGCAGGCAATTTTCTACTTTAGACTAGGTTTATATATTTTTCATTTGAATGTTTAGATTGTATACCGTTATTAATTAATTTTCTTACAAGAGAAAAACCTTGAAAAAATAATAATTATCCATCTTAAATAGTTGTATATCAAAACATTTGGGATGCCGTATATCATTTGTAATTAGTAACCATATTAGTAGTATTAGCTAATTAATAACAAGTTCTGTATCATTTCAAAAATAAGGAAGTGGGTGCTTCTCTAATGGTGTGGTGCTTTTAGAAGATAATTTTGAAACCGTTTTACAAGATATAAAATCATGTATAGAGACAATATACAATATACATGAGTCTCTATCACCTAAGATTTTCCCATATTGGTTGGGACAATTTTTGAACTTTAAAATGTTTTTTTAGAAGAATAATCAACAAAGATTCCCACTCTATGTACGAAAAATATACATACAGTGGAAAATAATATACTACTAATTTTTGTCAAATTCACGCATTCATTTTGTTTAACCTTGTTTTGTTTGTTTTCTTTTGTGGTACGAAAGTTTTTATAAATTATAACATAATTTTTTTTTATCAACACGTAAAAATTTTTGGAAACAGCAATACTTTTTTTTTGGTCTAACAGTAATATATTTTTATAATACGAAATCTGTTTTTTAAATCTTTCACGGGCCTGTAAAATATATATAAGCCGCCTTGGCTGCGCGCCATTAGGAAGTGATCACATAGAAAATAGAGATAGATTCCTGCAATTAAACGGGAACCAATTAGGTTCCTAATTGCAGGCTTTGTACCGAAGATTCTGATTTTAAGAGTTTTCTACAATTCTTTTGTATCTGAAATTTTTGTCAAGGATAGACAAATCTAAATTTCAGATAAAATTATATTGGATTATACAATTTTTTAGAATCGATTTAAATAAAGAATTTATTATTTTAAATACTGCAAATATTAATATTTTTAAAACAAATTATTTAAAATCTGTGTAGAACCGAGTTGCTCTCAGTTTGGTGGTTAGGATGATCCAACTAATGACTTGGCACCATGGTTCGATTCATACGTGTTGCATTATAGTAGCTTAAAAAGGAAATTTAGGGATGAGATTTATGCTATGTATCGGGCCTTATCGATCCAATGTTGACAAAAAAATATTATTTAGGTAAGAAGGTCTTAAAGTATTTAATTTATTTAGTACCTATCAAAGGTTTGACTTTAAATATGTGTGTTCTACATATATTTAGATCCGTATTCGAATTTAATTCGTAAATTGATTTTCTGGCTAAAACAAATATAAATCCAGATAATACAAGAATTTGGACCGGATATCCGTATAATATATATATATATATATATATATTATATAACTATTATTATAATCATTTTGAAAGAAAAAAAAATACATCTTTTACACTTTTGGTAAAAAGCTTCATTTTTTTTTCTTCTATAGTACCAAAAGCCAAATACGGATTCAGATACAAGTATGAATATATCTAGATCCGTAACAGGGATAACCTAGAAATCTAATCTCACATGATTTTTTTTTCTTTCATCATAAATATATTAAAACCACTCGAAGGTGGTGAGGGAAACCCACATAGTCGAGGAGAGATTTAGAATATAGAAAGGACCCAATCAAATAAGCATTTAAATGAACTCACCTAATAAACCAACCACTCCCAAAAGAAATAAAGCCAACATAAGCAGCATTTACAGAATTAACACCAACCATTAATAGATCAAACCAAAGAAGAGGTCAGTCGCCTCTCATAATCAAGGAGAGCTCGGAGCCACGATAGAAACGACGAGGCCACGTAAGACTGACGTCGATCATCCCGAACCACACTTTGTGCTATGAGAAAGGAGCTTCCATTTGCTGATCTTGGTTCAAAAGTAAATTTTGCCCACTGAAAGGATCTGAGCGCTTGCGAAAGCAAACCTGAGAAGAAAGCCTTGGCCGGATACTGTTTTGGTTTTGCCACCACTTTGACTAGTTCATCCACTTCGGAAGCAAAAATGACTTTTGTAACTCTTAGAGAGGACATGCTCTCCATCGCCCACAAGATGGCTTTAAATTTTGCATCCAACAAATTATCAAGTCGTAGAAAGGCTCTTATACTGTGGGAAATAACCTTGCCTAAATGATCACGCAGGATCCAAGCAGCTCCTCCCAGATTTCTGTCATTGGCCCAAGAGGAACCAATGTTACATTTGAACAAACTTGCTGGTGGCAGATGCCATTTGACCTCTTTTCGTAAACCTCCTCGTGATGGTGAAGGCACAGTTTGCTCATTTAAATGTTTTGCCTTGTCCCAGATATCTGCATCTTCTATAGCTTTTTGGTTTAATTCAGGGGCTGAAAACGTTACTCCTTTGTAGATGAAGGAGTTCATATTCTTCCATATTAACCACAGATTCCATGGAATTGCTTTTCTCACAACTGCAGGTATCTCTCGGTTTGACCAGCATGTGAATATATAGTGCATGTTCGAGTAGAGTGAGCCCTGATCAAACCTTCCTTGCGGGTTTGGAATACCTGACATCGCCCATACCTATCGAGACAAAGAAAACGTAAAGAGCACATGGTTGGTAGTCTCATTCTCAATGCCACATAATTGACATTTATGTTCAATCTCAATTCCTCTTTTGTGTATGTTTTCAACAACTGGAAGAGCACCACTTAAGGCTCTCCAAAGGAAATTCCTAATTTTGGGAACCGTAGGAATAAACCATGCTCTTTGCTTTAAAGAGTTCAAGGACGGGAGGGCTTATGCTTAAGTAAACAGATCTGGAAAAGTCGATTTGTAAGCAAACCAGTACTTGACATCGTAATAACCTGTCTTTAAGTGTTGCCACGACCAGAATTCATCTTGAAAAGCCGCATGTTTTGTCTTTACAATAACCTGAACATCCCTTTGATAGAAAAGCTTATTTAACAAGGGCATATTCCACTCACTTGTGGGAGTAATGATGAGGTCTTTAACCCTGAGATCAAGATTGATCGTCCTCTCTTTGTTCCATGGGATATGTATAACTCCATCTGAAACCCATTGATCCTCCCATACTCTAATAGAATTCCGATTACCAAACATCAGATTTGCACCTTGTAGAATGAGATTCCTGCCATGAAGGAGACTCCTCCAACCAAAGGAAGAGTTCAAACCAGGTACATCATTAACAAAGGCAAAATTTTTATGGTACCTTGATGAAAGAAGTGTTGCTAGTAAACACTCAAGATCTTGCATTATTTTCCACGCTTGCTTAGCTAGAAGGGCCTGGTTAAAGCTTTCAATGTCTTTAAACCCCAATCATCCAATAGCCTTTGGTAAACACAATTTTTTTCTAGCTTCTCCAATGAATTTTCCTTTTGTTTTCACCTGAACTCCACCAAAACTGAGCCATCGATGAAGTGAGTTTTTTACATGAAGTCTTAGGGAGTCTAAAGCAGCTCATCACGTAAACCGGCATTGCCATGGTAACAAATTTAAGCAAGACTTCTTTTCCTCCCATTGTGAGAGACCGAGAGAACCAGTTTGACATTCGACCTTGCAGCCTTTCTCGAATAAATGCTAATAAATCCTGCTTGGAACCACTGAAGCACTCTGGCAGGCCTAGATAGATAGCTATACCTCCAATGGAGTGAATACCTAAAACATGTTGAATAGCTACGCATGTATCTGCCGGGATCTTAACTCCAAAGGTTATGGACGACTTTTCCACATTGATTTTTTTAACTGAGATCTCTTCAATAGGTTTTCAGAACAGAAGCAAAGGCTTCAGCTTGAGGTACTGAAGCTTCCATCTTTGGACCATCACACGAGAAACTAATGCCCTTGATCAGATTCTGTCTTTCCGCTTTCCACATCAAATGTGATAGGGCCTATGTACACAATACAAACAAGAAGGTTGATATGGGATCGCCTTGACGAATCCCACGTTCTGGATATATAAGGCCAAAAAGCTGATCATTGATCAGAACATAATATGAAACCGACGAAACCGAGAACATAATCCATGAAATCCATTGCCTATCAAACCCAAGAGCTGTGAGAATAGCTTCAAGAAAGCCCCATTCGACCCGATCATAAGCCTTTGACATATCAGATTTGACCGCCATAAGCTTCTTTGACGATGGAGGGTGACTTTTCACGCTATGAATTACCTCGTGTGCTATCATAATGTTATTCGTAATCACTCTGTCCGAGACGAAGGCCGATTGGAATGGAGAGACTATCATAGGAAGAATTGGCTGCATTTTTCTCGCCATTATTTTTGCAATAATCTTATACATTACAGAGCACAAACTGATGCGTCTATTATCTGTAATGAGAGTTGAATTTAATTCTTCGGAATGAGACATAAATGAGTGAGGTTCCATTCTCTCGGGAACTGATTCGAAGAGAAGAAAGCCTTAACTTCTGTTGTAATTCTCTGTCCAATAACATCCCAATTTTGAAAAAAGAACCCATTCATGTCGTCAGGACCAGGCGCACTAGATGGATTAATCAAAAATGAATGGGGTTCTTTGATTTCATAATCAAAAATAATACCTTTCTCTTTATCCAGTTTCTCAGATACAATGGGACGGGGTTCCAAACGAAGAATAGTCTTCTTAGAGATCAGATCAAATTCAGTCTCACGAACTGTTTTCTTTAAGAATTCTTCTCTAACTCTCCTTTCTCTCGCTTCAGCAAACAGAAGGAAAGATATCATTTGGTCTAGCACCTCAGCACTGATCTTTGGTCTTTTTGTATTTTTATCTAGTCCAACTTGATGGTCCAACCCTTTATATTTGAATTCCTTTGCTTTGTCTTGTCTCTGCTTGACAAGAAGAGGACATTTCTCTTTTTCGTGAGTTAAACGTTGACAGAAATAACATCTCTTTTGGACTCTCTCATAGTTGAAAAACACCTCAGTCTTTACTCCTGAAGGAAGCACTTTGACTTTAGATTTCCTCAGGGGATTAGCAACATTGCAACGAACCTTTACCCTAATATAATCATTCACCTGAGCCTTAAGCAGATTCATTGGAACCTCAATAACTTGACCAACCAGCTCACCAATTGCTGTTATCGCCTGAACAGTGTAATAATTGATTGGGAACTTCCGAATTTGAACCCAGAGATAACCAAATTGGAGGTAGTCGACCGGCGGAGCTTCGACTCATTTCTCCAAGACTATTACCCAATCGTTGTAAGTCTGAACTCCGTTCTCCAGAATTTCTTCCATATCGTGCCTATGAGTGAAGATAAACTGAAACTTCTCTTGGCTTAATGCAATACCTCTGATTTTCCCTATTTTCTGTCATTTCCTAGGTAAATCTAGAATGAGACTCGCCATCTTTTGGTAGTCTGGGTTTAGAACACGACCAATAATACTCAAAGCATACCTTTCATTTAAGCAAAACTCAGGTAGATTAAGCATATTAAACGGTTCATCCTCTTCTTCGATGCAAAAAGCCATTAAAGTACGATCCATGGATGAAGACATTTGAAACTCGACTGGATTTGATTTCTCTAAACCACAACACACGGCGGCGATTTATGAGTTAGGTTTAGTTCAGCGACTGAAACTGGATTTTTGCGACACAAAAACTCTATCTACGACCAACGAAAAATATTGGACGAGTTAGAGGATTCTAAGCTCAAAAGAGAGAGTTCTAATGGTTTTTTTATATATATCTAATCTCACCTGATTATTTTAATACGATTTTTTTTAAAAAAAATTCTTTAATAAGATTTCTTATCTTCTTTTTCAAAAAACAAAATAACATATATACTTTACTTATACATATACAGTTATACACATACCATATTCGGACTATGATAGATTGATAGTCCTATCCACATCTGCTCCAGCACGGCAGCACGAGATGCATGAGAAGAAAAAAAACAACTGACTCTTATTAGAGATTTGCAGAAGACGCTTTGGAAGAGAAAATAAGCTCACATTTCACGCTATAGCAGACCTTGACTTTTCAGTGAAATGAGACCTTGACTTTTCAATCGTCACAAAACCATATTCTTCTTCACGTTATTTCCATAGAGGAACCCAAAAAATCACTATTTAATTCCCAAAGCTTGTTACTAGAAACTCGAATGATGTCTTGTTTTGCCTCTTTCATCTCCCTTTCCTTTTTCTTCTTTCTCACATACTTCACAGTTTCTGCTCAAAATCCCAATTACATACATCATGTTTGTCCAAACACAACAACTTATTCAAGGAACAGCACTTACTTCACCAATCTCAGAACCCTTTTGTCTTCTCTTTCTTCCCGCCACGCTTCTTACTCCACTGGGTTCCAAAATGCCACCGTCGGGCGAGCCACCGGTTTAGTTACCGGACTTTTCAATTGCCGTGGAGACGTCTCACCGGAAGTTTGCCGTAGATGCGTCACATTTGCTGTTAACGATACCTTTAATTGGTGTCCAAATGAGAGTGAAGTTGCACTCTATTACGATGAGTGTGTGCTTAGATACTCTAACCAGAATATTCTTTCGACCCTGAAAACCAACCAAGGAGTTTTCTATAATAACAATCAAAATATATCATCGAACCAAGTAGGATTCAGAGACTTGATTTTCTCCACCATGAATCAAGCTGCCAACGCAGCATCAAACAATTCTCGAAAATTCGATGCAAGAAAAGTCAAATTTAGTACGTTCCAGACTTTGTACGCTCTCGTTCAATGCACTCCTGATCTTACGACACAAGATTGTTCGTTTTGTCTGCAACAAGTCATCAGTCAATTACCCACTGACAAAGTTGGTGGAAGACGTATTGTGCCAAGTTGTAATTCAAGATTCGAGCTTTACCCGTTTTACAACGAATCCGCCATTGTAACACCTTCACCACCACCACCACTACCGCCGGTTTCTACTCCTCCGGTGTCAGCTCCTCAACGATCTGGTTAGAGCTCTGTTTTTTTTTCTTTTTGTCAACTGAGCTAGAACCTCGGTGCCCTCAGGATTTGTAAAAAAAAAGTACGACAATGGTGCCGTGATTTGTAAAGAAAGCACCACTTTTCCTTGCCTCTGTTCTAAAATGTTTAAAAGAGAACTTTTGCCGTGATTTCTATCTAGTCCTTACGACATAAGTTCAGATATGTTCTTTGTCTGCCATTGCCTGTCTTCTTCTCTGTTTTTTTTCCCGATATCCTAGGATTATTAGCAATAACAAAATAGAAATTTTCTTCTTTTGATGGAATACTCATTCGTTATTCGTCGGCCACTGTCTGATCTTAAGGCAATGTTTTTTGGAAAGCAGGGAACGGTGGGAATTCAACTGTGTTAGTGATCGAAATTGTTGTTCCTATTATAGTGGTTGTTCTCCTTTCCATAGCTGGTTATTGTTTCCTTGCAAAGAAAGCTAAAAAGACTTATGGCTCAGCATCGGCATATGATGGTAAAGATCTCAAGTGATTAACAACATAGTTTAGGTTTTATCAATGCTCAGCTTCTTTTTCCTACTTCTAAGACTTTCATTGTGCAACAGGAGATGATATTACAACCGCTGACTCACTGCAGCTCGATTATAGAACAATTCAAACTGCAACATATGATTTTGCAGAGAGTAACAGAATTGGTCAAGGTGGATTTGGTGTGGTTTACAAGGTAATTATTGTTCCTTGAGCTGTGCTTTTTTTGAAATCTTAAGCCAACACATTGGATGAGAGAATGATGCTGATGTAAACAACAGGGTAAGTTATCAGATGGGACTGAAGTTGCCGTGAAGAGACTATCTAAGTTATCAGGACAAGGTGAAACAGAATTTAAGAACGAGGTTGTTCTTGTTGCAAAGCTACAACATAGAAATCTGGTTAAAATTCTTGGGTTTTGTCTACATAAAGAAGAAAGGGTACTAGTCTATGAATATGTGCCCAACAAAAGCCTTGATTACTTCCTCTTTGGTCAGTTTCAATTCAATGCTTTGTTTCAATGCCACTTGAAACTAGAGATTGCAAATCTTTAAAGCTAACTGTTATGGATGTGCACAGACCCTGCAAAGCAAGGTCAGCTGGATTGGGCTCAACGATACAAGATAATCGATGGAATTGCTCGGGGGATTCTGTATCTTCATCAAGATTCACGGCTCACGATTATACACCGTGACCTCAAAGCGAGTAACATTCTCTTAGATGCAGATACAAATCCTAAAATTGCAGATTTTGGAATGGCTAGGATCTTTGGATTGAACCAAACCGGGGAGAACACAAGCAGAATAGTTGGTACCTAGTAAGTCTTCCTCATAACTTGTCAGAAGTTACAGTTTGCTGAACATTCTTTTGCTAACTTAGTTTTTTGTTGTGGGTTTCAGTGGTTACATGTCTCCAGAGTATGCAATGCATGGTCATTTCTCTATGAAATCTGATGTCTATAGCTTTGGAGTGTTAATTCTTGAAATTATAAGCGGCAAGAAGAATAGCAGCTTCTATCAAACAGATGGTGCACATGACTTGGTCTCATATGTAAGTTTTGAGCCAATCAATTTGGCATATTTTCCTGAACATGGTTGCAAGTGTTGATTGATTGATTTATATCTAGGCTTGGAGACTTTGGTTTAACGGGACACCATTAGAACTCGTGAATCCAGCTATTGTAGAAAACTGCCAAAGGAGTGAAGTTGTTCGATGTGTACATATCGGTCTTTTATGTGTTCAAGAGGATTCTGTGCAACGTCCGACATTGTCAACCATTGTTCTGATGCTCAGTAGTAACACTATGACTTTACCCGTGCCTAGGCAACCGGGTTTTTATTTCCAGAGTAGACCCCAAAGAGACCCACTTGATTCGGACCAATGTACAACATCCAAGTCTTTGGTAGTGTCTGTTGACGATACGTCCATTACAGATGTATATCCTCGTTGAAGATGAATATAATCAATTTTAACAGAACTGACCTTTGCATTGTACCTCCATTACCTATTCTTTCTGCAAGAATATCCATTTTGTCTTCTTCAATCAGATTTTGTGACCATTGAGGTGCCCTTCTTGCAAGGTAAGCTTGGTAGCAGAATTCCTTTGTGACACTTAACACAATTGATGTCGCAACACTAATTTCATAATACAAAAGTCGTTTGAATCTAATTCCATACCAATATGTGTGATATGACTTCTTAAAGTGTACAATACACAATGAATTCCATGCTTACTCTATTGTGATTAGGAAGAAAAGTATTTTGGAGAGTGACAATGTAGATAAGCGAGATGATTACATGGTATTCAATTATTCATGCTCCTCCAAAGAAGGAATTCTCACTATGCTAGATTATCGGTCCTGAACTTTTCAATTCACTTAATATTTTTAATCTGAATTTGCCAGAATTTCTAGCAATCAGTTGATCGACGACTTCCATTTTACTTGTTTTAGTCATAGCAGTTGAACAAAAATTTTAGTTGTTAAGATTAGGACCCTGATGATTATCAATTTATCGGAATTGAATTGAGAGGATGTTGATGAAACAAGATGTATCTATTAACTTATTTTTATGCTTCGACACATTTTGTAAAACTTAACATTATAATTATGCTTGATTTTATGTTTAAACTTTTGTTCTAGTTGTAAAATCTCAAACAATAAAATTCAGTTGACAAAATAAGAAGAAAAAAAAAATTCCAAAGGGAGACACTAAAGTTAATTATCTAAACAATTGTAACCCACTGGATTTGGATCTTGTAATTCCAAATGAGACACCGGATCCTTTACTACAACATGTACCAGACATCAAATGTAACCCAGTATTCCAATTTCCTTCTAGGAAAAATTAAAACCCGTGGGAGGGTTTAACAAATCAATCTTGTATGTTCGTAGACCCTAATTTCTCACTCACTTTACTACTCTATTCACTTCGCAACTCCATCTCAAATTCAAATCTCTGAACCCCCAGATTTCGATAGAGAAGATGAGTTTCGCAGCCTTCAAAATGATGCATTGGCCGACCGGTGTCGAGAATTGTGCCTCCGGCTATATCACTCATTCTCTCTCCGATTCAACTTTACAGGCTCCTATCGTATCTGGTGATGACATTGAGCCCGAGTGGTCTTCTTCCAAGAGAGGCATCGGTCCATTGCCCAACGTCGTTATAACCGCCGGAAATGTCCTTGAGGTGTACGTCGTTAGGGCGCTAGAAGAAGGAATTACTCAGGAGCCGAGGAATCCGAAGCTTGCTAAGCGAGGTGGAGTTATGGATGGTATCTCCGGTGTTTCTCTAGAGCTCGTGTGCCATTACAGGTACGTGTTGTAGACAAATACCACCTGAAGTACTCTAATCTGAACTTTAATTTCGAAGTGACGTTCTGATTGGTATTGGGTTGCAGGTTGCACGGCAACGTTGAGTCCATTGCGGTTTTACCTGTGGGAGGTGGAAATTCTACTAAAGGGAGAGATTCGATCGTATTGACATTTCGCGAGGCCAAAATCTCGGTTCTTGAATTTGATGATTCAATTCACGGCCTTAGAATGAAGTAAGAGTATTCTGCTTTTGGGGGTTTGGTTGATTTAGAAACGAATTTACCTTTAACTATAGGTCTGTCTCTTCTGAATTGCATTTGCTTGCTTAATTTTATCAGAACTGGTTCTTTTTTTTTTTTTTTTCTACATTACGTGATAGCTTGTCTTCTTGTCCGTCCTTACCTATTGAGTAGTTCTTACGAGACGTTCTGTGTCCAATTGTTCTTTTAACTGTTGATACTTCTCTAATATTGGTCTTACATTGAAGCATTCTTATAGTCTTTTTGTCTGGTTGTTTCTTCTAGTGATGCAAGTTATTAAGCATTGACTCCTATACCGAAGCATTCTTATTGTCTCTTTTCAGTTCAATGCATTCTTTTGAGGGTCCAGATTGGCTTCATCTGAAAAGGGGAAGAGAGTCCTTTCCTACAGGCCCCTTGGTTAAAGTGGATCCTCAAGGCAGGTGTGGCGGTGTTCTTGTATACGGTTTGCAGATGATCATACTTAAGGCTTCTCAGGTTTATTCTTGGCATCTTTGATCAACTTAAGACAATGTATTCTGTTTAGTTTGTGATGTGCCAACAAGAGCTCCCCATATCAAGATAGATCCCCCCTTCATCTGCTAAAAGTTTTCAAAAGGGCTTTATGCTTTGGTTTTCAGGTTGGTTCTGGACTAGTTGGAGATGATGATGCGTTCAGTTCTGGAGTGACAGTTTCTGCTCGAGTTGAATCATCTTACATAATCAACTTGCGCGATCTGGACATGAAACACGTCAAAGATTTTGTTTTTCTACATGGTAGGTTTAGTAAGCAAGGTTTCTTCATGGACATCCAGCTAAATTTTATGTTTTGCTTTTAGCTCTTGTTATATCTTCTTGTACATAACGGATTTTAGTTATTTAAGGATGTCGCCTTTGTGTAGGTGTTCTTCTACGTCAGTAGTTAATCATGCAATTTGTTGTGATGATAATATGTTTCTGAGCTCTTCAACTTTCATATAAAATTGCTCTGAGTCCTGTTTCCTTGAATGAATATAGTTTGCTAACTTTTTGAATGTAGATGCGATAAGCCCGCAAAGAATGGTTGCGTTGTGTTTTGATTTGAGTGTTCGAATAGTAGCTGCCTGAAACTTTAGTTATTCCAGTATTTCCACATTGGTAGAATGTGAATAAGTTAAGTGCTGCTTTGTCTTTTGATTATGTGTTCTTACATCTTGTCTTTTGTTCAGGTTATATTGAGCCTGTAATTGTTATCCTTCAGGAAGAAGAGTATACTTGGGCTGGGCGAGTTTCGTGGAAGCACCATACGTGCAAGCTTTCTGCTCTTAGTATCAATACAACATTAAAACAACACCCAGTCATCTGGTCAGCTATTGTATGTTCATGATTTTCCCCTCTAAAATGGTTTCCCAAGAATTGAAATATTAAGTGGCGTAAGTAATCTACATTGTAAGCTGAGAGCTGAAAATGAAGTGATATCGCATGGTCATTGTATATCTAGTATTCTTACATGACTAGGCTTTTCAATAAGCATTAAGAAATCAGAAACATCTATGCTGACTTTTTTTTCGTTGTTCTTTCTTTGGTTAGATTGCTCAAAACTTTGTTTATCGTAGAATAACGATCAGTTTTATGTGTACTGGAAAGATGGAATGTACTGAAAAACTTCCTTCTGCAAACATTAGTCCCTGATCATACATATTCCATTCTTTTAATATTTTTCAGGATTTACCACATGATGCCTACAAACTACTTGCAGTACCATCTCCGATCGGAGGTGTGCTTGTGTTGTGCGCAAATACAATCCATTATCATAGTCAGGTAGGTTGATTTCACTTAGCTTTTGGTTTTTTAACTCTTCCAACCACTCCACCGTGTTTGATATTTCCGATTGAAGATAAGTTTTGCAGTTACTTACACACCTGACTCACCATGTTTTCTGTAGTCAGCTTCCTGCGTTCTGGCATTAAACAATTATGCCTCCTCAGCTGATAGCAGGTTCAGTTTTCTCACACTTCCCATTCTTTTAAACCTGCTTTCGGCTTGCTTATGCATATAACTTAATCTTGTTGTCTCATCTTGGTTTAAAAATCCTACAGCTTAGAATAAACTTTCAGCAATTACAAAATCTCTTTAATACTGTTTACTATTTTTCTTTTTCTTTGTACGTCTGATTCGTTCCAGTCAAGAACTGCCTGCATCAGATTTTAGTGTGGAACTTGATGCTGCCCATGGAATCTGGATATCAAATGATGTAGCCTTATTGTCAACAAAAACTGGGGAATTGTTGCTGCTGACTCTTATATATGATGGGCGGTAATATATTGATCTTCTTTGATTTTGGAGATATTATGAGCATGGTGCCACTTCTGGTGCTTGTAAAGTCTGACTGCAGCTTCTTTTTATATGAGACTGACTGCTACATTTCTTCCTTGAAGTGCTGTACAGAGACTTGATCTTTCCAAATCTAAAGCCTCAGTGCTTGCTTCGGTTAGTTAATTTGCTCTTTCTGCTTATTTGTGCTTAAATTGTGGATCCGTTTCGAATAGAGAATCCTTAAGATTATATACCAAATTTCTTGCAGGACATTACTAGTGTTGGAAATTCCCTTTTCTTTTTAGGTAGCCGGTTAGGAGACAGTTTACTGGTGCAGTTTTCCTGTAGATCTGGGCCTGCATCATCATTACCTGCATCAAGAGATGAGGTGATAGTTGAAATTGTAGTTCATCTTACTTCCATAGTTCAGAATCAGATTGACCAAAATATAATGATATATGCTGAGGATGGAATTTCATCTTTTGTGTATGGCTTATATTCACCAAGTTCAATCTTTCGTAGGCTGGTCAGAGCATCTTCATTTTTACCGCAATTTCCAGAAATTTAGAATTTTCTGGCCTATTTTTATGCAGGATGAAGATATTGAAGGTGAGGATCATCAAGCTAAACGATTGCGGATGTCTTCTGATGCTTTTCAAGATACAATTGGAAATGAGGAGCTTTCATTGTATGGTTCAACACCAAATAACTCTGATTCAGCACAGGTAGCTTGTTCTGCCTTGGTTAGCACGTTGTAAAATATAGAATATTCTCAATGAAGTCACATATTGTCTATCATAACATGGCATTGATATTAGACCTGGGGTTTGTTTTGCAGTATATTTTCCACTTCGCTATTTGCCTGCTCTTAATTGCTAACAATCAATTTAAACTTTTCCATATTTTTACAAAAATTACTTTGGTAGTTTAGTTAATGAAAATTTGTGTTCTGTCAATAAGAGTTCGTAGCTTATGTTCTCCTTTCCATGACGTTTCTCATGTTTTCTTCTCAAATATATGCAGAAATCTTTTTCATTTGCAGTGAGAGATTCACTAGTTAATGTTGGTCCAGTGAAAGATTTTGCGTATGGCTTAAGGATTAATGCTGATGCCAATGCCACTGGGATTTCCAAACAGAGCAACTATGAATTGGTGAGCGGTTTGTTTAGTATTCCATATACAATACTAGCCGCGGAAGTGTTCTTTACATGATATTATGCTTAAAATTGTTATCAAAGACGTCTATTTTTGAACTATTCTATTTTCTTCTAACAATTGAAATTTCTTGTTCCACAACTTTTAGAAGTTGACATGCTTGTCTCGTATATGTCAAAAAGCTGTAAACGCCAAACTAATTATCTGCATATGGTCTTTAGGTCTGCTGTTCTGGTCATGGGAAGAACGGTGCTTTATGTGTTCTTCGGCAGTCTATAAGACCAGAAGTGATAACTGAGGTATGCCTATATCCCAAATTTGTTCCTAGTATATGAAAAGAATGTGAATTGTTTATTGGTCAATCTTTTAGTAAGGCTATAAAACCCCATTGTTATGGCGAGTCCAGAAATTCATGTCCCTCTGTTTCAATGTAGAAAGCATTAATTTGAAATGGGCTCTTAACAGAAGGCAACATTATGACCATCTTGTGGGTTGTATCTTTTAAATCACCGCTGGAGTATTTAATGGTTTAGTAATGATCTCAAAAAGAAATGTGAAAATTAAATATACTGTAGAAGTGGGGGGGGGGGGGGTGTTTTTGNGGGGGGGATGTTTCTGATTATCTTTTTTGTAATACTCTGTGTATGGCCTAGTCTCTTTCAAATCCTTAAACACTCCATTCGACATATTCTTGTGGTAGGTTAAACTTCCAGGCTGCAAAGGAATATGGACAGTTTATCACAAGAGCTCCCGTGGTCATAATGTTGATTCTTCTAAAATGGCTGCCGATGAAGATGAGTATCATGCCTATTTGATTATAAGTCTGGAGGCTCGCACGATGGTATGATTTGCTTCTGTGTTTTGGTGTTTCATTAAATCCTCCTGTTGTCCATATAGATACCATCAACTTTTTCTTTTTCTTTTCAGGTACTTGAAACGGGGGATCTTCTCACAGAAGTCACTGAGAGTGTTGACTATTATGTTCAGGGGAGAACAATTGCTGCTGGAAATTTATTTGGAAGGTAATTAGCTGCCAAAATATGTTATTATCTTTTGTGATGTGTTTATTATAGAATGCATCTTTTCCTCTACGATTACCTTGTGTATTATATATTATCCCTGTGTTCTGTCTACTACGCTCTATCTATACATCACTTCTTTTGAGTTAATGAGTTGCTACAACATGCAGCTGTAAGAGATAGTATTCATCTTTCTTTTTCAGGCGTCGGGTCATCCAGGTGTTTGAGCATGGTGCCCGTATCCTGGATGGTTCTTTTATGAATCAAGAGTTAAGCTTTGGATCTTCTAATTCGGAATCCAGTTCTGGCTCAGAAAGTTCCACCGTGTCATCTGTTTCAATTGCTGATCCATATGTTTTACTTAGAATGACAGATGACAGCATTCGTCTGCTTGTTGGAGGTATGTTATGGAAATATGAATTTATTATTGCAAAAATTGATCTTGTATTTTATTATCTTGAACATCTTGAAATGTTTTCCATTTCGTTTCATGGTGTCTACCCTTCATGTTGTTTCTATTGACCATTTGAAATAGTTAGAATTCCTTATTTGATTCAATCTACTTTTCATCCACAATAGTTCAAGTTAAATGCTAATGCATGTAAATCTTTGTGAACAAAGGTGACAGATTCTACGTATATACTTTCTAGACATGCATATCTATCCATACAAATCTAACCGTTGTCTGTATTGGTATCATAACCATACAAATTTGATTATAATAGTATATCATAGGACTCCAGTATATATATAATGATATATTTACATATAAACTAAAAAGATTTAGATGTATGCATGAACTTGTGCATCATGTAGTGGGATTGCAGAGGCTAACTTTCTCATAAAACTGGCATATCTGATTTTTAAGGTTACAGTTTTACTCAAGCAGTCTCATATGGGACTTTGAATTGCAGATCCTTCGACTTGCACAGTTTCCATAAGTAGTCCATCTGTACTTGAAGGCTCCAAACGGAAGGTATCAGCCTGTACTTTGTACCATGACAAAGCACCAGAACCTTGGCTAAGGAAAGCTAGCACTGATGCATGGCTTTCTTCAGGAGTTGGAGAGGCTGTTGATGGTTCAGATGGTGGACCTCATGATCATGGAGACATATATTGTGTTCTCTGTTACGAAAGTGGTGATCTTGAGATATTTGATGTTCCTGGTTTTAAATGTGTTTTCGCTGTTGATAAATTCGCATCTGGAAGAAGCCACCTCTCTGATATGCCTATGTATGAGTTAGAGTATGAACTCAACAAAACCTCTGAGGATAATGCTTCTGCAAAGAACGAAGACGTTAAGAAAACAAAAGTTGTTGAGCTAGCTATGCAGCGATGGTCTGGGCTTCATACACGCCCATTTCTTTTTGCAGTACTGGCTGATGGCTCAATTCTTTGTTACCATGCTTACTTATATGAGGGTGTTGATGGTACCAAAGCAGAAAATAGTGTGCCTTTAGAAAACCGTGCTTCTTCAAATTCCTCTGGTAGTTTTAAGCTTAGAAATCTGAAATTTCTTCGCATCCCCTTAGACACATCTACAAGAGAAGAGGCTTCGCATGGAGTTTTATCTCAAAGAATAACCACCTTCAAGAATATTAGCGGTCACCAAGGGTTTTTTCTTTCGGGTTCAAGGCCGGGATGGTGTATGTTGTTCAGAGAGCGGCTTCGATTTCATACACAGGTATGCTACTCTCACCTAAAGAGGATTTTGTGTTCTTGTGTCTCAAAGAACTGAAGCAATGATTAATATGATTTCAATCTGGTAAAGTTGTTCGTTTTTCTAAAGCAAGTTCGTCCATTTCATGCTATCACTTTCTCAGCTGTGCGATGGACCAATTGCAGCCTTTACTGTTCTTCACAATGTGAATTGCAATCACGGCTTCATATATGTCACATCACAGGTTTAATAATGTGTTTACGCCTTATTTCTATGTTCTTTTCTATTTGGATTATTGTCTCATCTAGAATTTTAATTCCTTTAACATATATATCAGGGAGATTTGAAGATTTGCCAATTACCTTCAGCATCAATCTACGATAATTATTGGCCAGTGCAGAAGGTAGATTCCGGTTTTTTTTTACTTTTCATCTTTTGCTTATTGCTGTTGTATGTTGATTAAATGGAAAATAATAAGTATATAAGGACTAATCATGTAGACGTCTGATATCTTTCTCTAGATTCCTCTGAAGGCCACACCTCACCAAGTTACCTACTACGCCGAGAAGAACTTGTACCCGCTGATAGTATCATATCCGGTGAGTGCGTTACCATGATAATATGTTCTATATTGTTCTACCTGATCCTAATTGGATCTCATTCTTAATTCGGAACTCTTTTGTGGTTGAGATGGCAACTGTGTTATCTTAAATATTTTTCTTAATTTAAATTACCAAATTTTCTCTTCTAAACAAGCTTCGAAAAAAACGGGTTCTAACTTCCCTTTCTATAGCTCAAAATTAAATTGTATGCCTCTCTGAATTTCATTCTTGATTTTGGTTGAGTTTCTTGGCTGCAACAGAATTATTGGATCATATTGATTTGCTTTGTTTGACATCTGAACATTTGAAATAACAGAATGTATGCATGCTTCTATAGTCATTTTCTTTTTGTTGAGAAGAAAGGAAATTGTGTGCCACTTTTGTATTACTTTTCTATTTATTGATCAGCACTGTTTAATATTTGTTATTTATCTTATTAACACAAGCAATATCATTGTTCTTTTCATTTTGAAGGTCAGCAAACCATTAAATCAAGTTCTTTCTTCGCTAGTTGATCAAGAAGCTGGCCAGCAGATTGACCACCATAATCTGAGCTCAGAAGATCTCCAACGGACATACACTGTAGAAGAATTTAAAATCCAAATTATGGAACCAGAAAAATCTGGTGGCCCCTGGGAAACTAAAGCCACTATCCCAATGCAGAGCTCAGAACATGCATTGACTGTGAGAGTTGTCACACTACTTGTAAGTTAAGCTACTACCCCACCTTCACTAAAAATGTTTATCTTCTCTATCTTTATGACACAATAATTGAAGAATACTGCTTGGATCAGATCTAGGGATCATATGTACCACATCTCTTTGTTTTTATTGCAATAACCAAGCCACATATCTTACTCGCTGTGGTGTTTCAGAATGCAAGCACAGGAGAGAATGAAACACTTCTTGCTGTTGGAACTGCCTATGTCCAAGGGGAGGATGTTGCTGCAAGGGGCCGTGTGCTTCTCTTCTCCTTTGGAAGAAGTGGTGATAATTCTCAAAATTTGGTATGTTTAATTGGGTCTACAACCTGGTGAAGTTTGTTCTTTGCTCTAAATTTCATCTTGGATATTTGATTTACTCTGAAGCTATTATTCAATAGGTAACCGAAGTCTACTCAAAGGAGCTGAAAGGTGCTATATCCGCTGTAGCCTCCATTCAGGGTCATCTTCTAATATCATCTGGTCCGAAAATCATCTTGCACAAGTGGAATGGCACCGAGTTAAATGGCGTTGCTTTCTTTGATGCTCCGCCACTGTATGTAGTGAGCATGAATATTGTACGTATTACTTCCTTGGGCGAGTGCTATGTGGTTTTTATGAGTTCATGTCACTGAACTGACTTGGTTTTGTGAGGATCAGTTTTCTTCTGCGTGATTTAACTTTGTTGATCATGTTAAAATTTCCCTCTTCTTGCAGGTAAAGAATTTCATCCTTCTTGGTGACGTTCACAAAAGCATATACTTTCTTAGCTGGAAGGAACAAGGGTCCCAACTTAGTTTACTAGCCAAAGATTTTGGATCCCTCGATTGTTTTGCTTCAGAGTTTTTGATTGATGGAAGTACCCTTAGCCTGGCTGTCTCTGATGAGCAAAAGAATGTCCAGGTTAGCATTTTCCTTATTGTCTCTATTAAGTTCAATTGTTTTATCAGGCTTACTATTTGTGAATAGTGTGAACTATCCTTACATTTAATTTGGCTTTGTACCTATCCTCAATAGATATTCTACTATGCACCAAAGTTGTCTGAGAGTTGGAAGGGCCAGAAACTTCTTTCAAGGGCGGAATTTCACGTCGGTGCCCATGTGACAAAGTTCCTGCGTCTACAGATGGTTGCATCTTCCGGGGCGGATAAAACAAATCGCTTTGCATTGTTATTTGGTACTCTAGACGGCAGTTTTGGTTGCATTGCTCCACTCGATGAGCTCACATTTCGGAGGCTACAGTCTCTCCAAAAAAAGCTGGTGGATGCTGTTCCTCATGTTGCAGGTCTGAACCCACGCTCTTTTCGTCAGTTCCACTCAAGTGGGAAGGCTAGACGACCTGGGCCTGACAGCATAATCGACTGCGAGCTACTCTGCCAGTAAGTCGTCTTCTGCTTTCTATATGTTCAACCAGCAGTAACAGCCATGTATTTAAAGAATCCCAAACTAGATAGAGAACGTAGGTTAATACTCATAGTTTAATAAACTTTTGCAGTTACGAGATGCTTCCACTGGAGGAACAGCTTGAACTAGCTCACCAGATTGGAACAACCCGATCTCAAATTCTCTCAAATCTAGTTGATCTCTCTGTTGGAACCAGCTTCTTGTGAAAAGGTTAAAGAAAAAGACAGATCGTAATACGTTGTTCATCCATGGACGACAAAAACGTAGAGAAAAAGGCAGAGTTGTACAGATGCTGTAAACTTATGGTAGTAACACAATCATGAACTTTGATGTTTTGTGGTATTTAGATAAGATTCTTCTCCATTCTCTGTTTTGTTTCATGTCTACTTTGAATTCTCAATTTGCTTATGATCCGGAGTTCCGGACAGTAAAACCACAACTTTGTTCAATTTGTGATAGTTTTTTATTATAATTTATCAAATGGAAATTCGTAAAGGTAAAAAAGAATAGAGGTGTAGGATAATTTGCAAATGGGTTTTGATTAAATGTTGAAAAGCAAAATTGCAGGCTTGTTAAGGGAATGATAATTGTGTCCATCACACAAAGAGCATACACGTGCACTTACTCACCACTCCACACTCAAAGTAGTTTAGACCAAATTGTACCCAAAAGTAAATTAGAAAAGTCTTTAGTTTAAAAGAAAAATAAAATAAAAAAACAAAATGATAGTAAGAGGTTGTCTCTTTCGACCACCAATCTTATTTTCACTTTGGAATGTCTAAGAAAGTAACAGCATTTTACTTACAACTTTTTCATTATGTTCTTTCTACTCTCTTCTCAGCTTTTAGAACCTATTCCGTAATTGAAATTTGATGTGCGAATATTGTGGATCGATTATGAACACACTCACTGACACACACACTTTAACAGTGGAAAATTTGGCACGTCACTCCAAAAATGAATAGAGTTATCAAAATGCCAAATGAGTGTACATTGTATTCCTTAATTCACATAATCACTTCCTCCTCCTTTTATCATTCGTTGATTTAAATTGAAACATTGGACAAACAAAGAGATGAAAATATGATTGGAGTCAGACGGAGAATGTTGGTGATATGCTTAGCAGCGTGGCTGTGTTTGTACTGTTTTTAAGTCAGCCATTTCTCCTTTTTTGCCTCCTTTCTCTTATTTCACTTTATCATTTTTTATGTAAAGTTTGATCTATTTTACTTGTTATCTTCTTTTCTCTTTTTGACGTTAGTTTACTAACGAAGTATTCCTAGATTTTATTATGTACATTAACTTAGTAATGATACCCGAATCTCATATCTTTTTGACCAATTCTTGAGATTATCATAATATTTTTCACAATATATATATATATATATATATTGTTCTATAATATTTCTTAGTTCTCATATAATTTTTTTGCTCCGATTAGTAATTACATAATTGTCTATTGGTGTTTTCTCTTGCGATTCTGTCTAAATTTTGTTAATTGGTGTAGTGACGTTTTCAAATGTAATTCTGCATGCTTTTATTAACCTATAAATTTTTTTTAAATAATCATTAGACAAATAATTAGGTTTTTGTTGTTTAATTTCCTAAACTATAGAAAAAGTAATAGAAAATAGTATTCACAGAACCTGATTATTTTTCTTGGTTATATGATTTTCTGCGGCTCAATTCTTTCTTGGCAAATTTTACAAACATTTTTTTTTATTAAGAAATTTTACTAACATTGCTAGATGCTATTCACATAATCACATTATATGCATGTGAAAACTCAAAGTAATCACATTATATGCACGAATATTCATATTAGTGAAATCGATGAGTAGAGTGGACTCATTTGGTTTACAATATCGTATATTGAAATTTGCGGTGCATGAAGAGTATCGTATATAATTATCTCGATAAGACTTACGTGATAGTCTTTGACTGAATTTCAATGAATTTTTTACAGAAATAAACATTTAATCATTTAACAAAAATATATTCTGAAATGAAACACATTTGAAACATAAAATGTTTTTTCTTTCTTTACTAAAATTTCATATATAGATATATAGAAAATAATTGGTAAATGGCAGACAAAATTAATTACTTGAGATGATAAAGAAGGTTTTAGAAATGGTGAATCGAGTCAAAGCAGACAAAAACGCGATGTTTTGGGATGCGTTCTCAAACGAAGCTTCC
This sequence comes from Lepidium africanum, assembly GCA_900406405.1. Taxonomy (NCBI): domain Eukaryota; kingdom Viridiplantae; phylum Streptophyta; class Magnoliopsida; order Brassicales; family Brassicaceae; genus Lepidium; species Lepidium africanum. Next base: position 55,829 of record OVAX01000628.1, read on the forward strand.
TTCTGATTCATCAACTTGGCAAAATCAAAGTATGAAAGTATTCAATTAACCATTTATGTATATTTCTAAGATTGACTAAACAAGTGGGATCGATATCAAAAGATATGCATTGTATATTAATGTAATGTCTAATTTGTGTTTGGGAATTTTCATGCTCATTTTGACGAGATGTCTCTTTCTCCAATCTCTACAAATCCCGGTGCATCAGCACCATTTTTACAAATAATTATTGTTTAGTTATAAATTAGTTTATCTCTTACTCAATTAATTAAATATTCAATTTTACTCTTTGTATTGCTATTCCAACTGAAAATCGTCCTATAATATTACATAACACACTGTTTGAGTTATGAATATGATTTTGTCCATATTTATATATATATGGATGACACCCTCAAAACATAATGCTGTTTATTATATAACATTATCACCAATATAGCTAAAGTAGATTTTTTTGTGTGTGTAAGAGAACATATATGTGATTATTCTCAATCAAGCATTTACTATAATATCTCACTGATTTATCAAATTCCAGAACATAGATGTTTGAGGTGGAACTCGTTCCGCACTCGGTCTATATGGTTTCGAAAGGCCTATTAAACACTTGATAGAATAAAGCACTTATGCCCAACCGTTAAACGACCTCGGCATGTGCCATATCGTCAGGACAAAGCAACGTCAAGACAGTCGGTCTAAAGGCACAAGTCCTCGTACACGTCTTCGGCCATTTAATGCGCATTTAATGTGCTGATGTAACTTAACCTAATCATTAACTAGGCATACTGCCCTGGAAACATTAAATGTGACAAGCCCGATAATTTGGCGTACAATCCCCGAGGTAATGATTCCCTACTCTCGGGCCCACAAGCTACGATCACAGGTCAGCATGCACACCTCAGCAGAGAGAAATACGAATCAAAAGCTCCTTGTCTATAAAAGGAGACACTTGGGATGCCGAGCAAAGGATCTGGTCGGTATTTTCTCTCTAAGAACTTTAGACTTCGAGCATCTTATTTGTCACTCTTAACGAGAGTCCAAACCCATTCCTGACCTTACTTACATTCTAGTTAATAAAACATTTTGCTAATCCCGCCAAATAGTTGGCACCGTCTGTGGAGACAAGGATTACTCTCTACTCAAATGACAAACACGATCAACTGAACCTCTCAAGTCGAAATAGGAAGTCAGACCAAACCTCCGGTGATTCCAACAAAGAACTCGTTGATGACGCCACAACAACAAGGTGTTACACTGGGCAAAACACCTGCCATCATCGAAGTAACAAGTCCTCCCACTCAACCTGCCCAAGAGGATCCACGTCCAGCGGCGCATGTCCCCAACCCTACGACGAGCAGACCCGACCCGCTGCAACTAATCCTCGACCGAATGGAGCAAATGAACAAAGAAACCCCTGCACGCCTCGAGATGCTAGCCACCGCTCAGGCTACTTGCCATGAATAGATAACAAGATTTCAGACCGTTCATATGCCTACTAGGTTAAATCAAGTCCTGTTCGATGAGTCGCTAGCGCCTCAAGTTGCATTGGTAACCCAGTCGACGTCGAGAGACTCAGAAAGCACCGTGGAGCTGCGAGCGCAAGAAGAAAGGAGAGTCGAGGCCCTAGAAAGGACCGTAGATGGTTGGTCGTCAAGGTTGCACCAAGCCACCAGCTCGGCCCCTGACCTTGATCTCCTTCGGGCCTAGAGGTGAAATACGCCATTCACACGATACCTCTCCTGAACGTGTTAGTATCGATGCTAAAATTAGATGCCCGACGTACGAGGGAAGGACAGACCCAAGAAATTTTCTCACATCATTCACTATAGCTACGGGAAGGACACGATTCTCCTGTGAAGAGCAAGACACTGGGTTGTGCCAGTTATTCGTCGAACACTTTGACGGAAACACCTTGGAACGGTTCGCCAAGCTCAAGTACTCGATTGATAACTTCGATCAGCTGGCTAACACATTCCTAAATCATTACGCGATGTACATAAGACAAAACACCTCTATCGCCGACTTACAAGCCATCTAGCAAGCGTCGGACGAACCACTTCGTGCCTTCCTCGATAGGTTTTGGGACGTAGCTACCGGAGTATCAATAGCAGATGAAAGCGCGACCGAGCTGTTGAGAACTGCAATCTGGCATGAGGACGAGTTCGTCAAGAGAGATCTAAAAATGCATAAGCCAACATCCCTTGAAGACGCATTGCATCGCGTGCTTATGCATGCGGAGGCCGAGGAAGAAAAATTAGTAAGCGCACAAAGGTACGCCGTGCTAATCGGAAGGGCCACGTACCAAAACCCTAATAATGCACAGGCAGAAAAATATGCGGAACCTCAGCAGCACATAAACAAAGACTACCGCAAGAGACAAACCGTATTCATGATCGCAGAAGAGGAAGAAGATTAGAAACCGACCGCAACCAGACCATCGAGCCGAAGGCCGAGACAATGGAACAACAAGTGGCACCTCCGCCCTGGGAGTCAGCTAGAGGAGGCAGTGTATTGTGAGTTGATAAGGCTATGAAGATAAATCAGAGTGGCTAAGAAGAGACTTATAAAGAGTTACTTGTCTTCTATCAAATAAAGAACTATGTGCCGTTTAGTGGGTTGTGTTGTCGTTTATTTACGTTAAGCAATAGGCTGTAAGGTGTGTCTTGTGTATTTAAGTCAAACCATAATGTTTTGGAAGAGGGGGGAAATATCAAATGAAATAACAAATTATCTTCTTCTTCTTTGAATTCAAATTCGAACAGGTGGTGGGTGACTTAGAACATAAGGATTCTGCCTTATTTCTATCTGAGAAAGTGGTGAAGTCCAAGGAATCTTCGGCTAGGTCTTTGATGGTGACTATAGACATTAGAGCTGAAGTCGGTAAGATTGGATAGTTTGGTGTTGGTTTATACTCGGGAGTGTGTGGCTCAAACCAGAAGGGTTCTTCCATTATGAATGTTTCACAGTTTCATGATTTAAGAGCTCAAATATTAGATGAAGTTATGGTGACACAAAAGTATCATAGACCTCGAATTAAAAGAGCAAAAAGGAAGAGTGGTGACTACACGGATTCGAGAACAAGGTCTATGAAGAAGGACCCATCCATCAAACCAGATAGCAAGCAACACTGCACCTTGCTGGAAGATTGAGTAAGAAATATCAATCTCCTAACTCTTTATGTGCTTGTCATTACCCACGCAAAGATTGGCTTCATAAATCAGTTGAATGTGTCGATTGTATGTCAGTTGGAGTTGTCACTAATGACAAACGATTGACTATGTTATTTCAATCAAGTCATGTGTGGAACCCTGATGTATTTTTAGCTGATGTTGAAGATGATAATAAGAGATGGAAATTACTTTTCCATAGTTATTTTTGGGTAACAATGGGTGTTGGTCAGATGGTGTTGGTTACAGGAAGGTGCAATGGATCAATGCTGATTGTACATGGAGTAGAGATAAAGGAAAAGATTATGTTGTTTGAATGGGTCATCTACAAGTTTGTTGAATCCTTATCTTCGGATGAATTAGAGAATGCATTTGGGGGAACATCTTTTGAGTTTAATATGGGTGAGTCTCATGAATTTATTGAAATTTGCGTTGATGGAGATTATCTAAAGGAAGTCAAGAAACACTTAAATGAGGCGGTGACTTTGGTTGCTGTAACGTCCCTAGATGATGCGTTCTTCAGTGGAGATGGAACTATCACCGATGATGTTGTTGGTAATGAATGTAAGCTCTTGTTGTATCAAACATTTCGATCTTTTAAGATTGCTTATGAGCTTCATTCATGGGATCCTGGTGACCATTCCTTTGATTTGAATGTTATTGGAACTGACTTAGCTGGTGGGAAATTTGAAGTGAAAAGGGTTATTCAGTTTGATTCCTATAATAACGTAGTGATGGCTGTTTTTGGTGAAAGTTATAGTTTGGAGGATGCTCATAAGGATTGGTGTTTTCTGGAGAGGCTCTTGAGTAAAGGTTATGAGTTACTTGGGCTGAATTATGTGATAAAATACAAGCATGGTCACCAGAAACGACTCGTTGATGTTCTTTCTCACAAACCCAACGTAAAGTTCTCTCAACTTCAACTGACAGCACCATGGGCACTAGATGTTAACAAGCGGGTTAAGCAACAATTTAGAGAACCATGTTGTCTTGCTATTATAAAGAAGCTGCATGAAGGAAAGAATTATGAGGGATGTTACAGTATGAGAGATGAATTTATAATTAGGGAAGGGCGTATAGTTAGACAGGTTGGATCTCCCTTCAGTCCAAAGTTGTTGGATCAGTTTTATTGCAGTATGATGGGCGGTCATGAGAAGGTTAATAAAGGAGTGGAAAATTCTGAAGTTGAAGGCCTTATCCAGTGGAAGATCATGCAGGATTTGGAGAACTCAGGGGAACAAGTCTCTTACATCAAAGAATAGTTATCAGCCATCCATCTTGAGGAAATGATAAGTTCTTCACAGGAGAGTATTGACAAGCTTGGTGGAACTACAACCTTCATTCGTAAGACTCATGGATCAGAGACACATTGCAGGAGAATGAAAGGAGTGTTTCTGACTAAGAGACTCTGGAGGTTGAAAAGCATTCCAATCATGTTTAGTGTAGTTGTCGCTTATCTATCACTAGGCGTTATGTGTGAGAAAAAATCATGTGAGGTTCGATTCAGTAAGATGGCTTAAGAGTTCCGTTTATGGGATCCCGGTGGGTTATTGTGACTACGAAGGCTCTTGACATTCACCTTGAGGACAAGGTGAGTTTTTCACTGGGGAGTATTGATAAGGCTATGAAGATAAATCAGAGTGGCTAAGAAGAGACTTATAAGGAGTTACGGGTCTTTTATCAAATAAAGAATTGTGTACCGTTTAGTGGGTTGTGTTGTCGTTTATTTACGTTAAGCAATAGGCTGTGAGGTGTGTCTTGTGTATTTAAGTCAAACCATAATGTTTTGGAAGAGGGGCAATTATCAAATGAAATAACAAGTTATTTCTATCTCCTTCTCTCTCGTTTCTCTTCTTCCTCTCTATCTCATCTCTTCTCTCTTCTCTTCTCATCTCTATTTCTTCTTCTACACTACCTCAGGGATCTTATCATGAGTTCCACCGAAGCACAACGCACTCCACGACAAAGTGCAGAAATTTAAAAGCCTTCCCGCTTGAGAAATTCAGCAGGGCGCAGTCCCAGGCTCCAAGGAAGCAGCGGCTGCTACGGCGGCAGCCTCAGCACGACCAAGGAACACATCCACGCCCAATATAAGTCATCAACGTCACCGAGACACAAGCCGTGCTACAAATAAAGCGTGAAGAAGCAACTAAAGCCCTTCCAATTCCGCCGAAGAGAACATGTACTGGGAATGATGAGCTACCCTCGGCAAAGGGAAGGGTCAAGATGATCATGGGAGGATTAATGACGTGCAATGATTCCATCAGGTCCATCAAGAACCACAAGCGGAAAGCAGAGGCCATGGGTTACCCACCTATCGAGGGAGTCTCGCCAGACCATTGCCTCATAATCATTGAGGGCTCTACCTCGTATAGCGACAAGGAGAGCAGTGACATCTCCTTTGGTGGTTGAGATTAGGATTGTTGACTACAAGGTTGCCAAAATTTTGATGGATACGGGAACCTCGATCGACCTGATATTTAAGAAAGTCGTGGACAAAATAGACCTGAAGGACTTCAAGATGAAGCTAGCTTGCCACTCTCTCACTGCTTTTGAAGGAAAGACCCTGAACATGATCGGAACGGTAAAACTCCCTGTGTTCTTAGTTGGGACGACGAGTTGGGTGCGTTTTTACGTCGTGGATGCCCCAACAATTTACAACGTAATACTCAGTACACCGTTATCCTCACGTAGTACCACCAGTGCATCAAGTTCCCAACTCGGTCCAGCATCTATACCTTTAGGGGGAGTCAGAAAATGGCACGATCATGTTACATCATCGAACACAAGCTGTGAACCAACTCAACATAGACTTACGCTATATCGACGCCCAGATCCCCAATGGAACAAATGGCGCCGGACTCGCTACCAAAGGAGGCGGTAGAGCAGGTCAACATTGACCCATCCCAGCTAGAACGATGCGTCGGAATAGGCGCAGAGTTAGATCCAATGATCCGCGAGGACTTGGTAATATTCCTCGAAGCCAACGTCTCCACATTCGCTTGAAGTACGACTGACATAACGCACATCAACCCAAAGATCATGTGCCACGAGCTCAGTGTAGACCCCACTGCCCGCCCGATAAAAAAATGAAGAAAGCTTGACACAGAGCGAACACAGGCGGTGAACAATGAGGTGGATTGACTTCTAAAGGCCGGGTCGTTACCAAAGTAAGATATCCGGAATGGCTGGCAAACCTCGTCATGGTAAAAAAGAAATCTGGCAAGTGGAGAGTATGTGCCGATTTCTCCGACCTTAACCAAGCGTGTCCAAAAGATAGCTACCCGCTGCCGCACATAGATCAGATCGTCGACACCACTGCTGGGAATGACCTCTTGTCATTTATGGATGCATTCTCTAGTTATAATCAAATCCATATGAGCTATGCAGACCAAGAAAAGATCGTCTACATCATATCCAGAGGAACATACTGTTATAAGGTAATATCGTTCGGCCTCCAGAACGCCGGGGCAACTTATCAGCGCTTCATCAACAAAATATTCGCGGGACAAGTCGGAAAAATGATGGAAGTGTATATTATGACATGCTCGTCAAGTCAAACGATCATGACGCCCACCTCAGGTAACGATCATGTTGCCCACCTCAGAGAATGCTTCTAAATCCTGAACTAATATGGGATGAAACTTAACTCGGTTAAATGGACTTTCAGGGTGATATCAGGAGAGGTTTTGGGGTACATTGTCACGAAGCATTGTATAGAGGCAAACCCCAGGCAAATCTCCGCGGTGCTTGACCTGCTGTCTCCCAAAAGTCCTAGCTAGGTTCAATGACTAACAGAGAGGATAGCCACCCTCAATCGCTTTATTTTGCACTCGACAGATAAGTGTCTCCCGTTCTACCAGCTACTCTATAACAACAAACATTTTGTATGGGATGATAAGTGCAAGGATGCTTTCACATAGCTTAAGACGTACATATTAACGCCCTCGCTATTGACAAAACCAGAAGAAGGAGAAGCGTTCTACCTATACATCGCTGTATCCGGCTCAGCTGTAAGTAGTGTGCTCGTCAAAGAGGACCGCGGCGAGCAAAAGTTCATTTTTTACACGAGCAAAGCTTTGAACGGGATGGAGTAGAGATACTCAGCGACTGAAAAACTAGCTTTTGTCGTAGTCACGGCGGCACGAAAGCTACGACCATACTTCCAGTCACACACCATATTAATATTATCAAATCACCCACTGTGCACCATCTTGCATATTCCAAGTCAGTCGGGTCGCGTCACCAAATGGGCGGTCGAACTCAGCGAGTACGACATAGAGTAGAAGAGTATAACGTCGGCCAAATCCCAAGTATTCGCCTACTTCTTAATACAGCTATTACTTGAGTTGATTTAGCCAGACACAAAACCAGAGAACGTGTGGTCATTGCACTTTGACAGATTGACTTTGAGGCACAGGTCAGGTGTCGGTGTGCGGCTCGAATCGCCTAACAAGGATATCTTAGAACAATCATTCAGGTTGTCGTTCCCATCAACTAACAACGAAGCCGCATACGAGGCACTCCTCACCGGATTGCACCTTGCCAAGACCCTAGGAGGAAAATCCCTTAACCCTTACGTAGATTCGTAGCTAGTCGCGAACCAACACACTAGGATCTAAGAAGCCAAAAACGATAGTTAGGAAGCCTATTTAAAGGTCGTGGACGAGCTCACAAAGGAATTCAGACACTTCTCCCTAACCAAGATCCTGCGAAGTGACAACTCGTCTGCAGATGCACTTGCCGCACTAGCATCCACGTCAGACCAAACCCAACGTCGGATTATACCGGTCGGAAGCATCGACTTTCCAAGCATCAACTTGGATAAAGGCGAACTCGACGTCACCTCATGTGCGGTAATTCTTGCAGACATCATACCGCACAAGGGAGTGGAGAGGCCGAACACAGCAGACAAAATAAAGGATTGGAGGAAAGAAATCATGCTGTACATATCAGATGGAATGGTCCCAACCGAATGATGGGCAGCAAGAAGACTACGACGAAGAGTTTCGCGCTACTTGCAAATGGAAGAACACCTATTTCGGTGCTCCACCAACTTAGTCCTGCTAAACTGCATAGCCCTCGACAAAATACGGGAGGTCCTTACACAGATCCATGACAGCTCATGCGAAAACCACTCCAGCGGACAATCTCTGGCTCATAAGGTCAAAACGCTAGGATGCTATTGGCCAACCTTGTAAACCGACTGTGACGCTCACGTCACAAAGTGCAAGCATTGCCACTGACACGCACCTCTCATCTGCGTCCCGACTGAGGATCTCACAAATGGCATTATGTCGTATCCATTTATGCGATGGGCAATGGACATAGTCGGGCCATTCCCACCTTCACGGCAAAAGCGTTTCCTTCTCGTCATGATGGACTACTTTACCAAGTGAGTTTAGGGTGAGTCGTACCAACAATCAAAGACACAGACGTGAAGAGGTTTGTATGGAAGAACATCATTTCCCGTCACGGGTTTCCCTATGAAATCGTCACAGACAACGGCAGCCAGTTTATCTTGACAAGATGGAGAATACGCTTGAACAAGTCCACCCCGAGATACCCTCAAGGTAACGAACAAGCTGAGACAACAAACAAAAAAATCAGCAACAACCTCAAAAATCGACTCGACGATAAGAAAGGAAGCTGGGCGGACGAGCTTGAAGGGGTTCTTTGGTCACACCAGACAACGCCGCATAGATCAACAAGATGAACACCATTCTCCTTCACACATAGAGTCGAAGCAATGGTCTTGGCCGTACTCGCCGTCCCTAGCCTCCGCCGGCTAAACGTCTCACTCGACGAAAATGCTAACCGCGAAGCGCTCGCTGGAAGTCTAGACAACCTCAGAGAAAAAAGAGAACTAGCCCGCCTGCACGTATAGAGATATCAACAGAATGTAGCCAAGTATTACAACACAAAGGTCAAAGGGAGACACTTCGAGGAAGGAGACCTCGTCTTGAGAAATATACGGCCAAACCCAACGTCGGAAAGCTCGGCGTGAATTGGGAGGGGCCATACATAATCTGCAAGGTGGTCTGCCCTGGCGTGTTCGAACTAGCAACCATGGAAGGCGAAATGATCCCAAAAAGCTGGAACTCGATGAACCTGAGACGCTACCATTACTGAGTTCGGCACGGCGCTAAAATACCAGAGACGCTCTCCAGTGTCGGCTAAGCAAAATGTAAAATAATTGAACTACGACTGGGTTGATCCCACAGGCTACGTAGGCATCCTTCGGGCACAGCTACCAATATAAGTTCATTTATAGCGCGTCGCCGGCAAGACAAGGACACTGTTGGATGTGACTACTCCACCGATCAAACAAAAGTGACGGAGGTGACTACTTAAAATAAACAGTACCAGAAGTGACTACTCAAAATAAACAGTACCGAAAGTGGCTACTCACCCCAACCATGAAGCAAATACCACGTGGGAAGAAGGAATAGTGAACGATAGTACCTCTCCCACTCAAAAGCACTATAAATAGGCCTTCATAAATCAAAAATAAAAGGAAAGAAAACGACGAGCACCTACAAGATATGACGAGTTCCCAGATAGGAAAACACAGGACCAGGCCTCCAGAAAGGTTCGAATCAAAGCCACTCTGCCACTTACCGACTACCACCAAAGACGTTGAACTCTCATTCAAACAACTTAAGAGAGCTAGAACTATCATTTAACCAACTTACCCACTACTCACCAAACCACCTGGCTTGGCGACCAAAATATTGGAGCATCGAGCTCGTGCCAGTGAAGTGGTAAGGGAAACCTGCTAGCCACGCACTCATGAAGATGTCTGATCCCCATCAGGAATCTCTAATCTGAGCTATGTAGCCGGAGAGAAGGACCTAACCATAGATAACACAAACTTATGAGTGCATCACCTAGCTGTACCTCAATCTCATCTAATAATCCACGTACAAGGAGATCGCCCAGGGAATAGCCCTAGCGTACGGTAACCTCTACTGGACTTCGTTATGTAGGAATCAAAGGAGATAATGGATGAGCACCGAGTAACGTCTCGTCTCCTCACCCGCCATAGAAGAATAAAAACACAAACACTAACGACGCGACAAGCTCGCTTACTAAAACATCTTGTAAAAATAAAAATATAGACAAGGTATATTCGATAGTCTCAATACATTAGGAACTCTTTGACCAAAAAAAAAAAGAGGGGAGCGGCTAAGTGCCTCACACCCACAAAGCCGAGTTCTTACTCACAATAAGAACAGTTCTAACTCGCAACTACAAAGCCGAGTTCTTACTCGCACCCACAAAGACGAGTTCTTACTCGCACCCACAAAATCGAGTTCTTACTCACAACCAATAAGCCGAGTTCTTACTCGCACCCATAAAGCCGAGTTTTTACTCGCAATAAGCCGACTTCTTACTCGCAATAAGCCGAGTTCTTACTCGTAACCAATAAGCCGAGTTCTTACTCGCAACCACAAATCTGAGTTCTTACTCACAACCACAAGGCCGTGTTCATACTCGCGATAGGCTAAGTCCTTAATCGCAAACCACAAAGCCGAGTTTGTACTCGCAACAAACCGAGTTCTCACTCGCAACTGCAGGAAAAAATGGCAAAGTCCCTCACACCCACAAAACCGAGTATATACTCGCACAAAGTCGAGTTCTTATTCACAACTAGTCCTTAACTTCATGAAAAACAACATTAAGATAGTTGGGTTTGGTTCTTACAAAAAAAGATAAAGAGAAACAACATAATAAAAGTACATCAAAGGCCGAAGGAAAAACTACTCGGCAAAGTTACCATCCACCATCTCCACCACATCCGCCACCACAAGCTCCAAAGAAGGCGTCGGCTCGCCTAGAAGTTCCACCACAGGAACTGCGCTCGGCCCTGATGCACTCGGCCTTAAAGACTTAATGTCTAAATCACCAGGTAGAACATCGGTGATAGTGTGATCGACCACTTTCTGCTCGTGCTCGGCCGCATCTTTGTTGACTTTGTTCACAATGGCCTGAGGATCAGCAACACCGGACTCGGGCATCCTCTTTACCATATCTTGCGAGCCCATAATCTGGCCCCACATCATTAAAGGATGGGCCTTGTTTAAATCGTCATTCATCCGACTGATCCTCTTAAACGGCGCGGTGAATTTTGCTTCCAAATGTGCATGTCCATGGAGTTTCTATCCCTCAAGCTCTTCTTGAGCTTGGAGGAATCGACTTCTTTTTCCATCGTCTCCTCGAGCTTGGCACGTCGAGCAACTTCCATGTCATACTGCACCATCGTCTTGCCACGGCTGCTTGGAGATTTTTCTCAAGTGCTGACTCCCTTTTATCGAGGCCATCAAATCGGCATCAAGGTTGCGGACACGCTCATGATTCGTTGCCAGCTCCTTCTCTGCCACCTTGGTGCACGCTTTCATATCGGCAAAATCAGAGGCCATCTGCGAAAGCTGAGTTTGCTTGCCCAAAGCATGCTCGTAGTTGGTCATGATGCGGTTGCAAATGTCGCCCAACTGCAAACACACTCGTCAGCCTCTTGAACACATAAAAGTGGTATGAGCAATATTAGTAAACTTACTTGGAAATAAAGAGAAGCGAACTTCTCATAATCTTTCTTCCAAAGTAAATGTGCGACACTCGGCAGCGGCGGAGACTGGACAACTATTTTAGTAAAGAGGTCCAGCGCCGGCTCCATCTTTGTATAAAGGGGATTGTCCCCCGACCGGGACATATCCATGGCAAATCAGTGACTCGGAGTCACCTTGGTCCTTGCTCGCTTCGATGTTCGGACATTTGAAGCCTCTTCAGGCTCTTTGCCTTTCCTCTTTCTGTCTAGCTCGACCTGGTCACCTTCGGTCGCCTTACTGTCCGACCCGTCAGCATGCTCGTCTCCAACAAGCTTTTCCTCAAGTGCGGCCAGCGCCTTGCGCTCGGCAGCGACATCCTCATCACCAAGGGCAGCTCCCTCGGTGAGATCCATGACGTCGGCAACATCGTGGTGCTCAACCATCTCAGTTTCCTGGGCCTGTTCAGTTTTGCCCACGGCAACCTCTTGCCCCGATGTCACGGTCTCTTCACACTCGCGACTTGCAGCCAACTTACCCTCAACCACTAGTCAAAACTCGGCACTATACTTTTGCATAATTAGGCGAAGTTTTGCCGTTCTCTCCTCGTCAGCTACACCACAACAACAAAGAGAGATACAGTTATAAAAAAAATTATATATAAATAAATAAATAAATAATAAATAAATAAATCAATAAATAAATAAATAATAAATAAATAAATAAATAAAAGGGTGTGTACCATGTATAATCAGCGACTTATAAGTTTGTCGAAGACGACCTTCGATCTGTTTCCAAGATAACGGCAGAAGTGCTCGAATAAGTTCGCAGCCGCGGTCAAAGGACTCTGAAGGAATACAATCATAAGCAACTGCAAAAATAACAAAAATAAGTGAGTTAGTTACACAAAAAACAAACAAAGTACATTGCAAGGACCATCAGCCACTGTCCTCGACAGTACCTTAGTCAGGATTTCACGACTCTGGACTCAACTTCACAAAAAAGTAACGCTCCTTATACTTGTGAAGCTTTGAGGTGAAGTCGGTCACAAAACTGCAACCCGGCATCGCGCTAACAAAGAATATCCCATCTCTGTCCTTATGGTGATTTATCTTTGTCAAGTACTCGAAGAAGCAGCACTTGACACCGAAGCCTACCGTGCAACTTAAAAGCATAACAATAACAACGTTCTAAACACCCGAATTATGCAGCCAGGAAATAGCAATAGGGCACCAAGCATAATACGCGTCGAGCAGTCGTAGAAGGGGAAACCATAATCCACAATGTTTGAATGCTTCTTCGTGTACATAAATGAAATCCTTCGGAGGAGTCCACGGCCTCTCATGTGGCTTCGGTGCCACCATAATTAACGAACTTAGGAAGCCACAATCCCTTCGCAGCCTCTCGAGAGACGTGTTCGTACACGTAAACAGATGAGCCAGCCTACTTAGCCATGAGCGAATATCATCCCCTTTGCCTGAAGGAACCTCGTCTTCTTCTAGGGCCGCGTCTGACAAAGCCCAAATGGCGTCAGCAGCAGGGACACGTGGACGACGCACTGCCGACGAAGAACCAATTGAAACACCAGTAAGAGGGCGAAAAACCTCTCTCCCGCCAGCAGAATGGCGGCTTGCAGAATCAGATGCGGAGGCAGAAGACTGACGCCTAGGCGCAAGTCTGGTGATTGGTTCACGACCGTTGACCGAAGCAGCTCCGGAACCATAGCGACTCGCGATCCAATCTGTGCGACTACTATAACCCTCATCCCGGGCCGCAGATAAAACTACCAAAGACTCAATCTCCTTGGATGCTTCCGCCATGCTTCCGCCACATCCTCACTCACAGAAGAAGAAGAATGAGAATCCGACTCGCAATTCATGGCTACAAAATCCGAAATTTGCGAACAAAACCTAGAAACTATCTAAAACCTAACCGACGTGCAAATGAGGAACGAGCGGCGAAAAAGAAGAAACAAAATCACAAAATCTGTTGAAGATTCTGAAGCGTTTTAAGGAAAAAGGAGAATAAAAGAAATTTAAGGCCACGAAGAAGAAATCAAACCGGCGCAAGTTAACACGGCACCAATCATGTCACACTTCTGTCAAAGCAGTTACACCTGCCACGAAGTCACGATTGAATCTATGCGCCAATTGTTTAGAAACACGTGTAAGCAGTCACACGCTCATGCAAAAATGTAGTGTTTCCAATAAGCCAGTTATTATCCACGGTGCGCATTAAACATCATTATTTACCGCGAGGACGGCCACTCAAATTGTGCCACGTGTCAAGGAAGTCGAAGCCATAACATTAAAACAAGACATGACGTTTTGTGCTCCTCTATACGCGAGGACGACGAACTGAGGGGGGGCTACTGTTGGAGGTGAGCTTCATTCCGGACTCGGCCCATATGGCTTTGAAAGGCCCATTAAGTACTTGACAGAATAAAGCACTTATGCCCAACCGTTAAACGACCTTGACACGTGCCCTAACGTCATGACAAAACAACGTCAAGACAGTCGGTCTAAAGGCACAAGTCCTCGTACACGTCCTCGGCCAATTAATGTAATTTAATGCGCTGATGTAACTTCACCTAATCATTATCTAGGCATAACCGTCCTGGAAACATTAAATGTGACAAGCCTGATAATTCGACGTACAATCCCCGAGGTAATGATTCCCTACTCTCAGGCCCACATGCTACGATCACATGTTAGTATGGGTACCTCGGCAGAGAGAAATACGAATCGAAAGCTCCTTGTCTATAAAAGGAGATACTTAGGATGCCGAGCAAAGGATCTGGTCGACATTTTCTCTCTAAGAACTTTAGACTTCGAGCATTTTATTTGTCACTCTTAACGAAAATCTAAACTCATTCTTGTAATCTTACTTACATTCTAATTAATAAAACATTATGCTAATCCTACCACAAACAAAGAAAAAAGCTATTGATTAATATCTAAGCTAAAAAGCATAATCGAAGTTAGTAACTTAGCAAGTCAAAAAACACTTAGCAAGTCAAATCACAGTTATTGATTAATCTAAGAGATCTTCAACAGAATATTTGTATCGAAAAGTAATCAGAATAAAATTAAAACTTGACATTCTAATAGGACAAAAACGAATAGATCTTGCTGATTTTCTTTATTACAAATTAAAAGTCAATTTATTCTATGAGACTCGACGATATTCACTTATCAAAACTTCTAAGGTTTTTAATATCATTGGCATCTCTTGTCTTAATAATATTTTTGTTTTGTCAACATCATAATAATATATATACATGTGATTTTATTTAATGGATCCAACGAAACCTGCAAAACTCTCCATACCGTTAATAATATTATATAAGGTAAACACTACTACATCAAGTTGAATTTGGACAGTAAAACAGTAAAAGTAATATTCAACCATTTGACTAAGACAATTCTCAATAAACAATTATGTATTAAAAATTAAAGAAAGAAGAGAGATAATGAGAGAGAGAAGTTGTCTGTGTATTAAGA